>JAFHBV010000204.1:0-63067 GCA_019022785.1 Pseudomonodictys pantanalensis
CTCACATACGCCCCAGACCCCGCCCCCACTACCCCGCCAGACCTCCGCTTCCTCCACTACAACGATGTCTACCATGTCGACGCTTCCTCCGCCGAGCCCGTTGGAGGCATAGCCCGCTTCCAGACCCTGGCGAACTACTACAAAAATGACGAAAAATACAAGGATCAGCCGAAGCTGGTGACATTCTTCTCAGGTGATGCGTTCAATCCCTGCTTGGAGAGCAGCGTAACGAAGGGGGCACATATGGTACCGATTCTGAACGGAATTGGGACGGATGTTGCCTGTGTTGGGGTGAGTCTACCAGTTTCAATGAAGTAGACATTGAATAGAGACTAATTGATGTGGCATAGAACCACGACCTCGACTTCGGCGTAAAGCAATACCGCCACCTCACAGCTCAATGCACATTCCCATGGCTGCTCGCCAACGTCCTCGACCCTGCCCTCGGGCCCTCCGTTTCTCTCGGCAACGCACAGAAGACTATCATGCTTACATCCTCCAACGGCATCAAGATCGGCGTCATTGGACTTGCGGAGCGTGAATGGCTGGATACGATAAATTCCCTCCCACCGGATATTATATACAAGAGTGCATCACAAACAGCAAAGGAATTGATCCCCGAACTGAGGAAACAGGGCGCAGAGATCGTGGTCGCTGTGACGCATCAACGCGAACCCAACGACAACAAATTGGCGGAGAAGTGTGGGGGGGAGCTCATCGACATCATTCTGGGCGGACACGATCATTACTACAGCCACAGCCTGATCAACGGGACGCATGTGTTGAGGTCAGGCACGGACTTCAAGCAACTCTCACACATCGAGGCGTGGCGAAAGGATGGGGGAAAGGGTTGGGACTTCAAGATCACGCGCCGGGACGTTGTAAGCACGATACCAGAAGACAAAGACGCCATGGTCACGGTGGAGAAACTCACGCGGAAATTGAGGGAGAAGTTGGACAAGCCCATCGGCTACACCGCCGCGCCGCTCGACGCGCGCTTCACCACGGTGCGTACCAAGGAATCCAACATCGGCAACTTCGTATGCGATCTCATGCGGTACTACTACAGCGCCGATTGCTGCATCATGGCGGCTGGAACCATTCGAGGGGATCAGATCTATCCGCCTGGGGTGCTGAGGCTGCGGGACATTGTGAACTGCTTTCCTTTTGAGGATCCAGTGGTGGTGCTCAAGGTCACGGGCAAGCAGATATGGGATGCGCTTGAGAACGGCGTGAGCAACTATCCCGCACTGGAGGGACGGTTTCCGCAGGTCAGCAATATCAAGTTTCAAGTCGATTATTCCCAGCCTCCGGGCTCCCGTATCAAGAGCGCGGAAATAGGCGATGCGCCGCTAGATGAGGAGAAACGATACGTGCTAGCGACGAGAGGCTACATGGGCCGAGGAAAAGGTACAATCACCCCCATAGAACTCCTTCTTGCCTCGACCCCGACATGCTAACGCATCCTCACAGACGGCTACACGTCCCTCCTCATCGAAGCCGAAGGCGGCACCGCCGTCGAAATCGTCAGCGAAGAAAACGGCGTCCTCATCTCCACCATCCTGCGCCAATACTTCATGTCGCTCAAGGTCCTCGGCAAATGGAAACACTGGGGTCCCGGCATGGACCGCGCCTTCACCAAAATCCAGACCTCCGTTCAGAAAACACATACCATCTACCCTGCCTCTCCAACCTCGCCTACCAAGCCGCACCACACGTTCCCGCCGCCTCGACACCCTAGTATCGCGAAGTTGGTGAAGCAGGACTCGGAGCAGGACAGTGTTTCGGATTCGGAGGGCGATCCGGATACGGATGAGGAGGATCACTTTGACGAGACGAAGCCGATTCGATTTAGTGGGAGAGAGTTGGATGTGCTAAGGCGGGTTATGCGGAAGTGGTGGAGGTTGGCGGGCTTGAAGGGGAGTCCGCGGTGTTGCGACGAGTTGGGGGAGGACGAGTTTAGAGTGGACTGGACGAGGGCTATTGCGCCGCGGATAGAGGGGAGGATCAAGGAGGTTGGGAAGGCGTCATGATGTCAAAGTGATACCGTAAGACCTTGAACAAGCGACCAGCTCCTTTGACGGGTTCGTGATGTGATGAACTTTGGATATCCAGGGCTGAATAGGTAGCAGCTAGGCTTATGCACAGCGAGCTATTTATGGAAAAGTACAGGGACTAGCGTGGGCATGGGAAAAGACTTATAGAGCCGTCTGCCAATATACTTGATCTTCAGCTAGGATACAAAGCTTTCTCGCACACCGTCCAAGATGAATCTCCTCGACCTACCCCTTCCGCTCGTCCAAGACATTCTATCCCACGTAGTTGACACTTCGCCCAAAATCCACCCCCTTCTGCGCATTCGACTAGTGAATAGTCTCTTCGACCGCGAAGTCATCAAATTCCTCTCTCGCAATCGTATATGCTGCATTCCCTACTTCGAAGAAGTCCGAATCCCCGCCGCAGTGCAAATGCGTCTTGTTCGGGAGCACATAGGCGCTACAGCACGCGCCGGATGCTCTGATTTCGTCGCGCATATGCACGATGTAGCCGCAGATATTCTAGACCTGATGGATCGATTTCCGGTCGACGTTGCAGAGGATACGCTGCGCCTACAGACACTCTCCGACGTGCTGGACGAAATCTGCCGCGCCGTTATCGAATGCGGATATCACCGCAAGCTATTCGGTGCATGCTATAAGAAGCATTCGGGGAGAGCGCCGCATTGGGTCGTACACCAGAAGACATATGAGAACGAATCGGCAGGGCCTAGGAAGGTCGATGCCAAGGAAGAAATTCGACGCTCCAGCTTCACGATCGCAGTAATTCTGGGCTGGACTTGTCTCGTGAAACGACTCCTCGAGGACTGGGACCCGAAACGAAGCAACTGGAGTTCGCGGTACTTTGGCCGGCCTGGCCGGATAGTCATACAACGCGGACACGTCGATCTCGTACAGCTGCTTAGAGACCACGGTATGAAACCCACATATGCCGTTATTCAATTCGATCCGGAACGCCTAATCCGGAGGTGCACGACCAAGGCCCAATTCGCTGTATTGCGTACGATATATTGCCAAATCCTGCGCTCGGCGGCACTTCTTCCTCAGTGGGATTGGTTGAGATCGGTCCTTCTCCCTAAGGAAGGTGAAAAGAGGGATTGGGATGCGATATACATGCAGACTCGTCAATATCAGTTCCATCTCAATGACGCAATGAAGAACCTATTGCTTCTCGAGGTCATAAGAGGTGGTGACGTGAAATATGCATCGTGGTTTATGGAGTGGGAGAATGGATTGCTATATACGCCATTGATGTGCGCGGCAGACTGCGGAGACTTCGAGATGGTGAAGATGTTGCTGGCCAGGCGAAACGGCCAACAGCTCCAGTCGGGAGATGTGAGCGTGGAGTATGCCATCAGGGGTGGCAACGCTGAGGTCATGGATTTGCTGTGCACTCATGGCATGGAAATCGAAGACTGGCGGAGTCTCTGGCCAGCAGTATGTGCAGAACGCCATGTTGAGATGGCGAAGTGGCTTTTCCAACATCAGCCGTCTGTGGCAGAGGACCAGAGTCTGTTGCTTGCCTTCAGCCTGCTTTGTGCTCTTGTCTCGAACCGACAAGAAATGGCGAGGTATCTCGCCCAGGAACTCGGCGTGGATACGAATGGCCATGCAGGTCTGCAGATATCTGGCTTGATCCCGCTTGTCATGGCCGTAGATGCAGCAAATTGCGGTATGGTGGATTTGCTTTTGCAACTAGGCGCAACCGCCCTTGGAAATATCCCGGTTGAGAGGTTCAGTTTTGAGGAGAGGAGAAGGAGACGGCTCGGGCTGGATAATATAGGGCGGGCCTTGGGCGTTAGCTCCCACACTCGTCTGAGGTACCTTGGCGAACAGGGCCTGATCATGGAGCCATTGGCAAAAGCCAGAGGGGTCACATTCTTGGTAGCTGTCCGAGATAGCTGTGTAAACTAGACAGGGCCGGTACGTCTCGGTCGGGGTAAGGAGACCCCAGACTGCGTGGTGGAGCTGGCGGGTCAAAGTTACGTTGCCTAGCCCAGTGCTGTCCATTTGCCAATTTGATTCGCGACGAGCCTCCGGAATGTGTCAAGCTGCTTCCTGTGCACCGCAGTCCTCATCTCCTGCACCTCGGCCCGTGACTGAAGAGTCTTGTCGATGCGTCGCTGGGAGCCGCTGTATACGATGGTGTAGTCGGGCAATTGAGTGCTGGCAGGAACCGAGCAATGGGCGCATATGGTACAAAACTAGAAGGCGTCAGCGGATGTCCTTTGAGACGACGTTTCATGGCAAATATACCTTGCCAATAACAGCACCCCTTCCCAGGTATGCGCCCACCTCGACGACGCTTCCTTCTCCGACCTCGGCCGCCTCGACGACTGCGTTGGTCTCCACGACAACATTTCTTCCCAGGACGGTTCCTTCGCCGCGCATTGAGTCGCGAACACTCGCCCGCGATGCCATGCTGCTCCTTCGGCTGTCCTGGTCGGCCTTGTCCGCGAGGCCCAAGCCCACCTTTGCCTTCTCATACACGACGACTCCCTCCCCGAGTACAACAGGTGCCAGGGCGCTACTTATTTTGCTCTGCGGGTGCAGGACAGCGTTGGGCCCCACGGTGATCGGGTGCGTTCCTGTGAGCTGGGCATGTTGGCCGATGATGGCGGATGGGTCGATGACGAGGGACGATGGTTTGGGAAGCAGCGACGCGCGCTTCTGAATGGCCGAGGTGCGACGGTCGGGTGCAGGACGTGAGGAAGTTGGTTGCGCTGACATTGTCGCGCTCTGTTGTTGATGTTGGGCTTCGAACGTGGGTGACGAGGTTCGCGTTCGTCCGAGCCAGTTCCGGAAGCCGAGACTGGGCCGGTCGCGACTTCCATCCTTCGCCGACGTCAAGAGCTCCTTCAACCATCAACATCGGGCATGATACTGTGATCTCCCCCATTATCCGCTTCCTGAACGCCCTGATATGGACGCTCGCAAAAGATGTCAGGTGTTGAACGCTAATTTTCAACTTCATGATGACATTATCCACTTACTCTATTCCTGCCTTTCCTGCCTTTCCTCACATAGCGCTGCCAACAGTACGAGAAACCTCTGCTTCCAACGGCTTTACGTTGAACCATTTGGAACCCCAGAATGGTACAGAAGCTGAATTAGACCCGGCTTCCTAGCTAGTAAATTGCACTCATCCGCGTCTGTGTCACTCATTACAAGCGGATTCAATATGCGTCCGGGCGCCTCGCGGTTCGCAACCGAAACGCGATTCAAAGACCTGTCCTCCAAGGCTTTCCGAAGTTCATGATGGCTGCAAACGGTGATTGTGTACGGATCAGGTGCGCGTGATCGACCTGGGGTCACTCACCTTGACCGCTATTCCCCGGTCAATCGCGCCGTGCTCCAGCCCCTCATATATAACAGTTGCACCTCCGCCTACTTATGCCATATTACAGCCTCCAACCTCTCCAGTATCTATCCACACCAACTTTTCTCGACCTACCCCCAGTCCACACCACACCAACCCAACCGCCCAATACTGTCATCACCATGCGCTTTACTACCATCTTCATCACCCTCGTGTCGGCCACTTCCGTCCTCGCCTGCAAGTGCAAGCCCGACAGTAACCACAACCGTAAGTACCATGTACTTACCGCTGACACAGAAACTGACAGCATGCCAGAGCTCACGGCCGATGCCATCACCAAGCAATGCTGCAGCGACTCGTGGGGCAAGGTCATCGGCAACGACTGTGCCGCAGGCTCGATCAGCAAGCGCATGAGCCGCTTCGCCCAATGCTGCCGCGGTTCTGGGCTGCAGTCGGACTGTTGGTGCCCAGCGGGTTGCTGATTGCACCGTGGACGAATCGCCTCAATCGATTAGGGTCATTCGTTGAGGTTGAATCAAACTATGGGGTAGGGTATCGGCGTATCGGTACTTCAATCAAGATCAGAAAATGGATCATATGATGGGGCAGCGAAGGGTTCTCGGCTAAGGTAGACGAGAATCTCTTTCAATGAAACTTTTCAAATATCATGGGATATGCAATTCCGAAGGTGTACTATCTGGCTTGACGGGACCCCGCTACGTTTGAATGTGGTCAATCAGCTGTTATCCTCCTTATTCACTCACCGCCCTCCTCTACTAGCCTTCATCTGCCTGGGCAGCCGCAACTCTCTCACCACACCTGTATAAAGCGTTCCCCCACTCCAGCCTCCACCTTCGTATCTACACCAACTTTCCGGCGGCCAACCTTTGCATAACCACACCGAATCCAGCCAACGTCTCTCAGCATGCGATTCAATTCCCCCTTCATCACTCTCTTCATGTTCATGATGGCCACGTCCACACTCGCTTGCAAGTGCTACAGCTTCCTAGTTTATGGAGGGCCTGTGAGTCTAGGCCAATCGCACATTCGCTTACGTTCTTTGAAAGCTAATGCTTCCTGCGACCAAGGATAAACAAGTCACCATCGACTGCTGCAACTCGCTGCGTGGCGAAGTCGCGGGCAACGACTGCAGGGCGGACTCTATCAACAACGCAATGTCGAGGTTCGCAAACTGCTGCGCCAAGAAGGGCAAGATCACGGATTGCAACTGTCCAACTTGCGGGCCGCACCTTGAACCACCATATCAAGCGAGGGACTTAGCTAGGACGATACACTGGGTCGCATAAATGGATTTGCGAGAGCCGGACGACTTGGATCAACGGATGGCATGCGATGATGGGGTTACAGACAGGCCGGAGCAGCTGGAGAGCTTCTCCGAGACGAAGGTACAGTAACTTTGACGGGATGATCCTCTGAAATGCGAATGGCTTTGGCTGGCATGTGAATGTGACTTGGGATCATGGGGCTACAATGTAGACCAGGCAAGCACTGTGGCAGTGCCTATCAACGGAATATGCAGATACAAGCAGTGCATCTCCGATCAACACGCCCGCCCTTTAGCGAAGTGATGTTGTCGCACTTACAGGGTCCGCAGCCACGGGACGGTCACATCTGCAGTTACACCTTCCATTACCTTCCGCAGCTTTGGAGAGGTCAAAAATTGAAGAGAAACCGCGACTATGACATCATAACGACGAATTCTCTTGTACAACGTACGCTAGTTGCCTTGCGCACAGAGGCCTATCACTGACGACTAAGCCACAGCACCTCCAGAACCTAGAAACTTCCTGTCGCTGGCATTTCCAGTCGCTTCAAGTCAACATTGGGGTGCGTACTCGAGCCATTTGAATGGAGCTCCTCTTCCTCCCACTGGCCCTTGCTGGTCTTCTCGTCGGGTCTGCTCGGGCCAACGATCCTCCCGTCAAAGCATGGGACATCGCACATCCTCATCATGGATTGGCGCATCACCCCAAAGCCTTGAGTAGCAGAAGCGCCGGTGCGCCACCACCCCCATGCGGCGATGCGGACTGGAATGAAGCCATCGGCAAAGGTTGTAAGCTACTCGGCATGCTCAAGGGAACAGATGAGGAAGCAGGCCAGCTGTGCACTCCACCAATACCCTCCGCAGCGAGCAAGTTCAAGAGCTTTCCAGGTGAGACATCGAGCTGTTGAGGGTCTCGGATAAGCTATACTGATTGATGTGCGGATGACTTCAACACTTGGGACTACAAGCGCGAGACTGATGTGTACTGTAATATGAACGATCATCAATACGGTATGGAAGCTGCATTGAAGGGTATCGGTGTTTCGGCGGAGCGAAAGAGTTGGAAATGCTACAAGGTGACTCACGGCGAATTATTTGACAGGGTACAAATCAATGGTCAGTTGGCTCGAAATGAAGAATACCTGAGTAAGAATATTGACTAGAGGTGTTGGAATAAGATCAGAAGTACGAAGTGAATGGCAAGGAGTATAGGGTAAGTGCTCATGAAAGTATACGTACCATTTCAGCTGCTAATCCTGCATAAGCCCACCGGAGCATACTATACATTTCCGATCAATGTCAACGACGGTGGTATGTAATCGCGAAGAAAGGGTTTTCATGGAACTCATACTTACCTCATCTGTTCCAGTCCTCATGATCTCGAAGCAGTACGGGCCAGCGACAGAGGGACAATACCGCAGCCCCGTTGTCGAGGGCGATGGTCTCCCCAATCTCAAGCAGTCGTCCGACATCTCCTTCGGACAATGGTCCATCGTCGCCAAGGACAAAGTCAGCAGCCTGCGCTTCATCATCGTATGGTCTGTCAGGAACGCGAAATCTCCAGCCATCATTCGGCGGGCGCTTGAAACTGATGGTCAGACGGAGTTGAAGAAGTACCCTCAATCGACTTTCAATATCAATAGTGACGCTGGGAAGGCTCTGTTGGGTAAGTTCTATGAAAAGAACCGACGCCGTCGACATTGTGCTGATTGCAAATGAAGGCTCGCCCAATGGTGTAGGTGTCGGCTACTTTTTAGCTCAACACAAAGCAGAACTGGGCAAGAAGACGATCACGAAGGTGGATATTTTTGGTCACAGTAGTACCTTCGCCGCCTTTGATCCGGTTATGGTCTTCCATCTGGCGGATGTTGGGGAGTAGCGCAATCTCGCGCCTTGTTGACTACTACGGCGTGCGTATATCGTGGCGTGGTGGATACACTCCCAAGTATCATATCATACAACATTAACATTAGAATTTAGGAACTCATAACCATATATACAGAGGCCGACTGCAAGATGCGAGGTATAATGCTTTTCCTCCCCATTGCACCAACCCTTACACACCCGAATCCATCTGCGCAAACGCATTCGACTGCGTCCAAGCATCCCACTTCGCACACGTATCATACATGCTGCACTTGTCCTTGACAGTATCCTTGATGGTGCTCTTGCTCTCGAGAATCTGCAGCGCAAAACCCATGCTTGTATGCCATCCAATATGGCAATGCATGAGCCACGCACCCGGGTTGTCGGTCTCGAAAGCCAGCACAAGGAAACCAGCAGCTGGCAGATTCGCGGTGTCGCGACGAGGTGGGTTGTTTATATTGAGCGCGACTCCCGACGAGTATGAGCCGCTGCCGGAGGCGAGGACCAAGAAGTCGTGGCCGTGGAGATGGATGGGGTGGTTGAGAGGGATCTTAGACTCAATGACAATATAGATCCACTTGCCCAAGTCGGGGAGGTCGAGGATCAGGTCGCCGGAGTAGGCGGGGGCGCTGCCGTTAGCCATGAGATGGACCAGAGTTGGGTCGTTGTAGTGCGAGTTGAAGGTCGTGCCCGAGAGATACCACTTGAAAAGAAGGTCGGCATTGGGCGCAATCGTGACATCCTCGGTGAAGCCGGTGTCTTCACTGTTCGCGTTGAGCTTCGCGACTGGGACCAGGCTTGCTAGTGGCTCGTCGACACACTCGCCGGTGTAGTCGTACTTTGTGGAAGTAGGAACTCCGGTGGTGTCGTTGGTACCGCTGTACCGGATGATACCCTTGATGTCGTCGGCCTGGGTGGTGGCAGCGCAGGCATCCTGGTTGTCGGAACGCATCCAGTAGTTGCCAACAGGCTGATCGGCCTTTACAATGACCATGTAACGCTGACCGATGTTGATGTTGAGGATATCGGTGGTGTAGGGCTGAATGGCAGTGAAGTCCATGTTGATCACCTCCAGAGTGTGGCCGTCAATGTAGAACTTGTAAGTCGACTGGATGGCGCTGTTAATGATGCGGAACATATACGACTTGCCCTGCTCAAACTGGGTGCCGAGCTCGAAGCGCTTGCCAGTCTGATTGGCGGTACCTTGGACACCCCAAGTGTTCATGCCGTTGATCAGTCCGTTGTCCATAACACGTGGACCACCGGTCAGAGCGTCCTGGGCTGCATCATACATCGAGTCAACGGTGTTATGGCTCCAGTCGCTGAGCATGATGGTTCCAACATCCACATCATAGTTAGCGGATGTAGGACCGTGGATGATTATCGGACCGACAACACCCTCCCAGGCCTGGATGGCATAATGGCTGTGGTACCAAGAAGTACCATAGTTAGATGCAACCCATGTGTAGGTGAAGGAGTCGCCAGGAGCAATAGGACACTGCGTGATGGATGGCACACCGTCATATTCGGAGTTGTTGAGCTGTCGGAGGCCGTGGAAATGGATGGAGGTACCGTTGTTTGCTAACTTGTTGTTGACCTTGACGACAACAGTGTCACCCCAATTGGCTTCAATGGCAGGGCCAGGGAATTGGCCGTTGACAGTGAGAACGATGCGCTCGATGCCATCAGGAGCGAGTGTAGTGTTGGTTATGTCGAACTCATAGTAGACCGTGTTGCACGTCTTGGGAGTGAACTGGTAGTGATCGGTGCTAATATCAGCACCGCAGTATCTGCGAGGCATGATGTTAGCGGTTATGCGGTCTTGTTGGCAGTGTGCACTTACGGTAGCGAGCCACCCTGACCTTCGCATGGCACACAGCTGCTGTCTTCCTGTCGCTTCGTGGGGGAATTTGCGCAAGCCGAGGCGCTGGCAGATGCGGACAGCGTCGCCGAAGTCTGGCTGACTACGGTCGTGGGGGTGATAGTCGTGATTGAAACGGTGGCGGAGCTCGTCATAGTAGTGAATCCGCTGGCTGACTGACTTGATGATTTGATCAAAGTCGGGGTCCCAAAAGGTGGTTGGTCCAGAGGCGGCGTGGCGGTCGGCGCACCATTTGTGCAGTTTTTGATCAGGACAGCACCCATGACTATAGCATTTGCCTCTGGAGCTTCAACACGAGTCTTCAGGTAGCACGGTCCATCGTTGCTGTACTGAACCCAGTTGACGTTAGTGCACTTGGGCCACTCGGCACAGGCATCGATGCAAGCCTCAAGCGTGTCAGTGTAGAAACCGTTGCCGGAATATACAACATCGCCGTTAAGGCGATCGAGTCCGCATTCGACCTGATACTGAGCCCCACACTCGGAAGTGTAGATGGTGTTGTTACCGGAGGGGCAGAGCTTGGCCGCAGCAGAAGTCGTAGTGCGAGCCTTGACGTGTTGTGCCGTAGTATTAGAAGTCGTCGTAGTAGAATTGGCCGAAGGATTATCACAGAACTTTGGGCCAGAGCCACAGTATCCGTATTCTACGTACGTGCATTAGTTCGAAATCGTTGCGAGGTGCATATTTCACCTACGCGAGCAGCAGTCGCCAAACCCCGAGCCCTTGCACACATATCCAGTGTCGCCCCCGCATGTCCCGTCCGGAGAGGGTTGCCCCTTGGTCTTGTTACAGTATCCATGCTTCAGATCGCAGCCATTCCCGCAATAATCGATAGTCCTAAGAGACTGTCAGTGATAAGCCCATGCAAGCTGACCAGAGTTTACAGACGATCCGCATTGCTTGCTGCTTGAACAACAACCACCCCACATCGACCCATAGCAGGAGACGCCATCTCCACATGTACCATCGTGACTGGTGTTCATTCCCGACACCGTCACGGTAAGGGTAGCCAAAGCCATAGCCAAGGCTTGCTTGAGTGTGAACATCTTGCAATTATTCGGTTGAGTAAAGAATGAAAGTGGGTAAAACGAATGACGAAATAAACAATTCCAATGATCGAAGGCCCCCTGCCAACGATTTCCAGAGCGACAGTCTTGGAGTCCGGGATAATGAAACACAAGGTGGCACTGCAGTACCCTTTATAACTTTTGAGTGACCAGCGTCTGGTGGCGTCACAACACACTGCGGTTTTCCACGTCCAATGGAGCAGTCAGATTCTGACTCGCGACAATAGGCACTCCTGATTGGACTCACAGGGCGTTGCGGGTGACCTAGCCCATCAATTGTTCCATCGGACGTGGAAACTCGTAGTACCGCCGGGATCTAGGAGGAGTAGACTCCACGCTTACCAGCGCGGTTAGAGTAGTATCCTGGCGGGACATCCTTCAATCTGCGCAACCCATCCTTGTGGATCCGTGGCGCAGGATTCGGATGGAGCTTGCAGGCATGCTTGATGCATATCCAAATCCGGTATACCCTATCCGAAAGTGTGGTATGCCGGTTACACCGGCATGTCAATTCCACGAGGATTCGGATGTCGGCTATCATAGCATGTGGGCCATGCAAGGTCAAAGGGGCATCTCCCCTTGCGCCACATCTTCGCACGAATGGCACAGAAGCGCCTGTGTGACGAGTTCCTTATCTTCTATCCCGTGGAGGAGAAAATGATCTACGAGGCCGGACCGGGATGCCGGTACCTATTCCTGGACCATCGAACGTATCGAAAACTTCGCCAGGGCCGATGTCGCCATGCCTGCTCGCCTACTGGATCCTTCTTAGACCAATGCTCGTGGAAGAGTGAAGCCGCACAACCCACTGATCCGCTGAGAATGGGCATGCTCGGCTAGGCAGTATGCCACTTGAGATGCCTCGTCACCGGGGAGGCTTCACAGGAGTTGAAGGAGACAGAACGGTAAAACATTATTAGCTTATCTCGAGCAAAGAAAGCGAGATGACCAGGGGTGTTTCAATGTTTCCGCTGCCGTCATTGATGGGTGGGTTAGGAAAAGGTTGGATAACCGAGATTTTCGAAACGGTTAGCGTGCAGATCGCCGCCCCTGCATCTCAGCCACCTCCAAGTTGCACGACGCAAAGAACACCACAATCACTCGAAAGTCTCTACATTCGTTGCTACCGTGCCGACGTTTCTGAAGCCTTCAGATGTGAAAAGAAAAGCTGCTGCTTAATTCTCGCGTCTCCCCACTCAAAGTCCGCCTTATAGCTGCCTAATTATGTATTGACTCCACATACACGTCGTGACTCTAACCGTATTCTGTCAAGTCGCCGTCAGCGCCGGCACCTCATCCGACTTTCTGGTGAAAGCTTGTCTCCGTCTTCCATCCGGGCCGCCACCACTCGCCAGGTTGGCTGAGGCCCGCCGTCAACAGCCACAGCAAAAACCCAGAAAGAGCCATGTGCCGAGGCGAACCGTCCCACGCTAGCAAACGGGATATTCTAATTTCAGAACATAGGGAGACCCTTAAGCACTACTAAAAGTCAATTTCCCCCTCCACCCGACCGTCAGAAGTCCGGGTCTTGGCCAGATTCAGCAGCTACCTAAGGTACACACTAGACTTCACATCCTCGCTACAACTTTGTCTTTCAGAAAACAACCGGCGGCCACAGACCGACCCCAGGCATGAGGCTACAGGGCTTCCAGTCTGTTTGACTGGATTCCCAAATTCGGGACGCGCTACAACTTGTCAGAGTAGGATCTTCCCACGTTTCTCGAAAGCCCTATGCAGTGTACCTATGGAGCCCAAGGCATTGGAAGAGAACGTTGCGATCTACTGCACATCCTTTGTAGGTCACTCAACGCCTCTGTCTTGACCAGCCGGAGGGTCATTCGAACCGAGTCCGCGCCTGGATGCCCAAGGCGTTCACCACAACGTCCCGTTTCGTCCCGAGTATGTGGCGCAATGGGATTCAGTTGCTGGTTGCTGTCGCTTGCTGTCGGTGAACGGCACAGTAAGCCTCGAGTCAATAACCACCAGAATACGGACTGGAACACGCGTCCTACGATTCGACGTCAGGATTGGACGTCGCAGAAATCAATAGCTGGCGGCTTTTCAGTAATTCCCGCAGAGGCATAGCTGGACCAGAGTGGCTATGCAGTTGTCAACCGAACAAGGCAGCTTCGGTGAAGATAGGGCCGCATACCGATATGCAGTGCCATGCACGTCAAACCTCTGTTGCTGCGAACTAACGCCACGATATGTCAGCAAGAGTGGGCAGGGATAGGCGCGTCAGTCATGCAGGCACACGACGCGTCCTCTCGACTTCACTTCCCAAAGGTTCTCCTCTCCAGTGCGCAGACCTTTATGCTTCCGCCACGCTTCCGAATCATGTGAACTGCGGATCCATACTCACGTGCAGCACAATGTGAGCCGGCTAACCTTCTAAGAGCGCTACTGCTCACTTGGACAACTCTGGATCCTAACGTTTGACGTTTTCCAGCATCAACTCACCCCAGCGATCGTCAATGCAGACGGCAGCGCCGGAACGAGTACTAAGGATGCAGGAGCAAGTGGCGTGCAAAACGTCGCCGAAACCATTGCACCATGGACGGATCCAAACGGTGGGCCGAACCCGTCAAACCATCGCTCACTCGGACAACTCGGATATCGCGCAGATGCGTAAAGATATCCTGAACATACTCCCGTGGTGTTTTCCGGGAAAATAGCACTCGGCCTCAGGGCAGCCTTAACGGGAGAGGTCAGCGAGAGTGTATTCATTGTTTGATATCTCCCACAATAGGCATTCGGCGTTGCAGGTCGTTGTCTGTAAACGCGATGGAAACTACTGGGTATATTCTATGCTCGAATGATCTGCTCACTACTAACATATATCCGCCTACCAAACCATTACTCCAAAACAGACATCCAAGATACAATCCAGTCCGCATGCTACCTCATTCGGACATTAGCACAATTCCTCCAAGTCGTCAAGTCCACAAGCACCACTTCTTGAACTTCCGGTCATCCAGCGGCTGGGGAAAGACGCCACCATCCAATAACTGGAATAAATCCCACTCCCCGGCATCGCCCTCAGTCTTGAAGTTCCAGAAGACCCAGCCACGTGTCTTCGCCTCGTACACATCCATTTGCGTCTCGATATACCGTCGTGTGTCGTTCTTCCACTCCTCACTCCAGTACTCGACTCTTCCGCTCTTCCCCTCACAGCTCCCCATGTACCAGCTATGCGGATAGCTCCCCTCAAACCTGTTCCCCTGCTTGTAGCCGTTGAGGTATTTCGCGCAGTCCGTCATCGCCCCACTCCATTCCCCCACGATCGTCCATTTGTCCGATGTGTCGTAGTATTGGGCGCCATCGCATACAAGACTTAGATGATCTTGGGTCGAGTAAGACATGGTTTCTGCGTCAAAGTTGAGATATTCATGGTGATCGATAACGACATATTGCGCACCCCTCGCCGGAGTCAGGAAGTCGTTCAGCCACCAAGGATTCTGGAATCCGTCGTGGAACATGATCGGTGTATCGCTGACCCCTCGCAGGTTATAATACGCATCGCGGTAAAATTTCTTGATCATCTCGTTGTCCAGGTTATAGGCTGTCGGCTCGTTGAGCACTTCGATAGCGATGATGACGTCTTGCATCCATTCTTGCGCGTATCTCTCGTATATCATCTGGAGCACGTAGTGTGTTTGTGGTATACTCTCTTCTTCTCCCCAATACGGCCGGTCTTGCTTATGTCCGCTGTGGTCGAAGCCGTTTTGCGAGCGCGGCGCGCCGTGTAGGTCGATGATAATATAGAGACCGGTTTGGCGCGCCCAGTCGACTGCGGCGTCAAGGTAGGGCGCTGTGCCGTTGGTGTAGGGTTCGGTGAAGTCGGCGAAGGCCCAGTAGCCGATTGGGATGCGGACGGTGTTGAACCCAGCTTGTTTGATTTTCCAGAAATCTGTGGTACAAGTCTCATCGTCAGAAGGCGTTCTGGGAGCGAGGGTGTAGACATACCATCTACGCGCACAAACCTGTGATTTGTGACGTTAGTATCAACCGTATTTTTAGACAATTGTGGGGAAGTGGATATCCACTTCGTGCCCAGGAGTTACGAACCCGTCCCAGTGCGGCTTCAGTGCCTCGTAGCAGCCTTGCTTGCCGAGTTTTGAGCAGAGCGTCCATTCGTCGATGACTGGCCAGTCACCTGTGCTGTGTCTCTCGAAGATGGAAGGCGTGATGAATCTGACATGGTCAGTATAGGCCCCGTGTCGAGATCAGTTCCCATGACGCACGGCTCTAGGACAAGCCATCCTCCGATGTTGACGCCTCGAATCTGGTCATGCGACCAGTCGAACGTGACGTCGTAGCGCTTGCGGGCAGTCCTGGTTCTTATCAGCAGCCGAACCCATCCAATCCGATAATATACATACGTCGCGGGTGCCGCAGTTCCAGGCGAAGGACAGACCACAAAGAGCGCGGTGAGAGCAAGTGCGAATTTTATATTGGAGTATAGAATGCGCGACATGGTATGGTGTGGATGCCGAAATACGCGGCAGATAATTCCGTACAGTTGGTAAGGTGGAGAGTGTAATCAGATGTGTTGGAAGGAAAATGTAAGGTCTGTTATATGATGACGGTCAATCGTCAGGATGTTTGCTGGTCAGGATATAAGGCATGTTGTGCCTGCCAATCTCCACTCCCGCGTGTTGTTCTTCCTGCTACGGGAGTAAGAACGTCGCTTCCTTAATAACGTATCGTACCACTCCGTAACGGGATCGCGATGGCACCCGATGAATGTAACTTCGCGTGCAACGAAGGCTGACTCGAAGCTCAAGTCGCAGAGACAGGCGGCGATATCCGGACAGCGGATAAAGAGGTATGTAATTGACCAATGTCTCATTGCGTGTAATATAAGGCGGGAAAACAGTCAATGAAGCATACATGACCGATACATTCAAGAACTTACAGACCAAATCTTCTGCGAGAAGGATCCGGGACTCCCACACCCCGTCACTTGCTCTGCAAATCATCATGCCTGGTTTTGAGGAACAAAATAGCAACCGATAGAGATAGTACGTTCAAAGGGTATCCGCCTTTCTTGCAGGCCGTAGATGGAGCGTTCCTCAAAATCACACAGACGATAAGCCCCGTTTACCTCTCGCGCCCTCACAACAAGACCTGTCTCCACTCTCGACCCAGCTTCGCCATTACTTCAACCATGCCCTCGCATGCACAAAACGGAATTGGTTACCTACAACGGGTTTCCAGTGAAGTTCGTCGTAGTCAAATCCGGATTTCCCGGCACGATGATAGGCTTAACCTTCGGCAGCGTATCCAAAAACTCATCACTGACGTGAAGATGATCCTTGACCACCTGCTTGGGCGTCAAGCCCAACCACTGGTTGACGCTGATGTCATTGTAATGCTTGGCCTGCAGGACTTCTAGAAAGACCAGTGTCTCGTTGCCGGTATTCTCCAGATAATGAGCATTCGGGACAGGAACGTATCCGACGTCTCCAGCCGTAAAGTCAAAGGTGCGCGAACTAGTCGGCGCCTGGTAGACGGTAAGCCGCGCGCTCCCGTGCAAGAAGTACGTCCATTCGGGCGAGGTTGTATGCCAGTGCATTTCCCGCATAGCCCCAGGCTCAACGGTAATCAGCGCCGCCGAGAACATGCTGGCAACCGGGAACGTCACCGGATCAATGATTTTGATGCTGCCGCCGGGGACTTTGTAAGGCTGTTGCTCGGAGAAGTGGTAGCTGTAGGTGACATTCCTGGGGATGAGGCCAGCCGGACCTGTGGCATTCTGTTTCTCGATGTCGTTTGGTGGCGGAGTGCCGGGGAAGATCCAGAGCTGGTCTTTGGGGAGGTTGGCGAAGGTGTCCACCGAGGTGCGGAAGTTTTTGGCGACGGTGGATAGAGGGTTGCGAATCATGAGCTCGGACACGAGGAATGCTGTTGCAGAAATCAGCGATGTGAGGGGGTTTGAGGTGTTTGGATACTAACTATTGTCTTCGGAAAACGAGCCATCGTCGAACACAAGCAAAAACTCGCACCCGTTCTCGAACGCTTGAATCGAGTGAGGGACGCCGGCTGGGAAGAACCAGACATCACCAGCGGTAACATCATCAAGGAATTCCTCGCCATCTTCATTGACGGCTTGGATGCGAACAGTGCCGTTAAGCATCAGGGCCCATTCGTTGGCTTTGTGCCAATGCAGCTCTCGATAAGCGTTCGGACTAAGTCGCATGTTTACGCCGGCCATGGCAGTAGCAATCGGAAGCTGGTCGGTGTTCTGCTGTCGAGCCCAGCCAGCTCCAGCCAAGCCATGTCGATTGTGGGACAGACCAAAGGGCCACTTGGCTTGTCCAGTATCGCCGGCATCGGACGTAGGAGGAATGAAGATGTCGCTATTCAGGCGATCATATTCTTCAGTCCTAGGATCTGTCAGACAGTACGATCATACTCATATCGTGGTTTGTTAGATATAGTTCTCTGCAAGCGCCCAAAGGCCCTCGACACGATACATTCTTGAGGCGAGGGTGTAGACACCGTCCGTTAAGCCTGATCTCCTTGGCAGCGACAAAGGGTTGTAGGCTTGAAACCGCAATGGGAGCATAAGCGTTCTCAATGAATTCATGAAAATCACGTACCTTGGCCCCGGATCCGTAGGCCCAGTCGTCCCACCTCTTATCGGTTGCGGATTCTCAACATTCGTCAGATCCAAGTAGAGCCCAAGGCTGGGATCTTCCGACTGCCCTGGCGCCAACTCAAACTCGCTCGGTGGAATGACCGTCGAGGGCTCCTTAGGAACATCATTAGACGGCGCGTAGCCAAGGAGCGCCTCGGAGCCTCGAAGAGAGCCAGAGGCTCCCGGAGGACCTGGTTCGTCGCGCGGTGAGATTTGAGGAGCCGGGATGGCTAGTACGGGCGTGAGGGCGAGGATGAGGGAGGCTGGCGCTTTCATGTTGAGTAGTATTGAGTGGAGACAGCAGCCGTCGCTAGGATAAGCACAAAGGTTCGAAGGCAGCTTGCCCTGTAATGAGGTGGAGATAGCGTAGGCAGATTAGCTTTTTATATGCGTCCTCACGGTGGGACTGTGATGGCGTCTCGACGATCGGTCGATAGAGCTCTGCTTCGAGCAGCCAAGACGTGCTCTACCCTCTTGTAATCCTGGCGGGATCCTGGGATATCGCCCCGCCACACGTGGTCCGTCGAAAAGGGAGGCCCCGGGATCTCAGTGGGGTCATGGGTAAGAAAAAGCGAATCCCATGTTTCTTACAGGACAGCGCCTCCTGTTCCACCTGTTGCTGATCGTTCAAGCCCGGTTATCGGTCCTAGGTAATCCTTACGATGACGTCCAAGACCTTGGACCCAAAGCGAAGTTTGGCCGACCGTCTCCGAGAGTTAACCTTTCAATCAGACGGTAAAGTGGTGTGGGGAGCAGTATGACATGACACGCGGCGGGCATCGTCACGGTATGGTTTTTACCAGGACTGGAAATACGTAGTTATACCTAGCATGTTGTGCGACAACTACTCATAACAGGGCTTAAATTTGTCATTCACGCCTTCCATTATCGTTCAATGGCCGAAGGTAAAGACCGGACGTAGTGAATTGCATATGCCGTGAGAGACCAGGGTCCCTGTAGGTTTAGTCCACTGTACATTCGAATTGCATCATCACTTGTCGTCGAAAGCAGCCTCATATGCCGATAAGCTACGGCAGCATTCATAATCGGCGGGGTAATGACAACGACTTCTGGCGGGTACCTTGCACAAGCCTGGTGTTGAAGTGGTGCATGAGCTGACTGATCGCGAATGCCTGACGCCTCCAGCCAACCATAACCCCTGTCGTGGAAGCGTGTTTCCCGATACAACCGTCACCGCTTCATCTATCCAACATTGCCGCATTGCGACAGCTGCTCCTCGATCCAGCAATGATGTGACTTAGACAGGCTTCTACTGTCCGGGCCTGGGTCATGCGATAGTTGACCGGTCGGCGTAAATCGCCAGGTTTATCTCCGGAACACAGCATGCCGTTGGATTGGGTTCCGTGTGTATCCGGAGAGAGAACAGGATCGACGGTAGAAGCTAATCGGGCCGCGTGTCTCGAAATCAATAGGCCGCCGAGCTGCATCTCGTAAAGCCTCTTGTAAAGCCAAGCAAGCAAAGTTAGTTCCATACAAGGAACGCTCTGCACTTGGTATCAGCACACCACCGATTGCAAGATATTCAGTCCAAGAAACCTATCGTCTCATCCATAATAGCGGCAAAGCTCTTTGTCTCGCGATGCTTGCCGCTAGTCATGGGAGGGAACTGGGACATCTTCGCGCGGAACTCGGCAGACTTGTTTATCGCTGGCGCGAGGTGTCTACAACCCAAGATCAGCTACTGAGATGCAGACTCTTTGGAAGCGCTCACTTGATGTCGCCTTTCACTAGGTAGTTGGACCGTTCCATGGCATCGGCAAGCTCCTCCTGATGGTTATCCAGTAGTAGCGTGTTTGGAACCACGATCAACGGGACTTGGTATCGTAATGCTTCAAGAATGGAGCCAGATCCTGCATATCATTAGCTTTCCTGGGGTGGCATGCTCTTGTAGGGTTCATTCTCTACCGGCATGGGAGATGACCAGACCCCCCGACTTCTGTACGAGCAAAAATTCACTCTTGAGGCCTTCAGGATTGAAGTCCATGCCATCGATTTTCAGCTTGGATTCCTTGGATCCCTTCTCCAGGTAGGCTCGAGCTGCTGCTGCACGGTCTTGGAAGATTTCTTTGGCCGTGCCGTACTGAATCAAGAGATGCGTGTATCCGTCGTCCAACAAGGCGTCGAGAGATGAGGGTTTCAGTACAGACTCGATTAGTGCTGTGAAGGGTGCTGTTGCGCCTGTCGTAACGAAGCAAACTTTCGAATCAGTCATGTCGTTGTGTAGTATTAGAAAGACTGAATTAACATAAAATTTGCGCCGCTTCCAAGATGTATCTTACAATGCAGGACAAAAGTGGGTTGCCGTTGGAGGGGATGAGAGGACGGCAGTCTCGGTCCAGCCTTAGCCCGGCGACACCTTCTTCCGTTCCGGTACCGCATGCCAAGCACGGGAGTCCGCGCCTGCATCGCGAAAAGTTCACGGCCGTCCGATCTCTATTCACACCCACCGATGGCCTCAATACCACGAAGATTACTTGTCTGCTCACGGCGATGTCCATCACGAAGGACAGCACAGATCGTAGCTCCACCCTGCGCTTCACAATGGCAGCGACACCTCTCCACAACGCCTCGTCTCCGCCGAGACGGTGAAGAACGACCACCTCCGTCAGAACCACGCTCCCCCTCCGCATCGTATCGCGACACCACAAACTCGTCTCCCGCCACGAAAGCAGAAGACCTCCGCAAACTCGTTGAAGACCTCAAAGCCCTCGATCCAGAATTTATCCAAGACGCAATCCGCAAAGGAAAACGCGGAATCCCCATAGCGCCCGGCGGACAACTGCGAACAGACGAGGACTTCGAAATAAAAGAAGAAGAAGGGAAACCAGGCTTCTGGGCCGAAGGCGAAGAGGAGCTGGGGCCAGACGAGGATTACTACGGCGATGACCTGACCAGCTTGGGCCACGGAGAGTTGGAGCAGCACAGGGAGTTGAGAGAGTATGCGCGGTTGATTGCGTGGGAACTGCCGCTTCTGAATCGTATGTTGCGCCTCAACTATTCATTTGGAGGCTATTGGGATGGAAACGCTGACGCAGACAGAACTTGCCCGCCCCTTCGAACCGCCCACGTCTGCGACTCCCTTCCGCTTCCGCTACACCTCGTACCTCGGCGAAAAGCACCCCGCAGCGAACAAGGTTGTCGTTGAGTTCAGCGCCGCTGATATGGACCTCACACCGCTTCAGCGCTCCAAGCTTATCAAGCTCGCTGGGCCCAGATATAACCCTGATACCGACGTGATCAAAATGTCCTGCGAGGATTTCGACACGCAAACGCAGAATAAGCGCTTCTTGGGTGAAACGATCCAGAAGCTGTTGATGGAGGCCAAGAATGGGAAAGATACGTTCGAGGATGTGCCGTTTGACTTCAGACATCACAAATCGAAACCGTTTTACGAGTTTCCCAAGGAGTGGATATTGACGGAGGAGCGAAAGGCGCACTTGGAAGGGAAGAGGAGGGAGACGTTGAAACTGGATGACGATAAGCTGAATAATGGGCTGCTGGTGGATGGGAAAAAGGTCATTGATACGAGTCTACCGTTTACGACGCCGGAGCCGGAGCCCGTCGCGATTCGTGCGCCGAAACGCCGGTAGTCGAGGAGGTGCGGTTGAAGCAAGATGTTCTGTATTTTGTTGTATCATATTGCTTGCCATATCCGGGAAGTGTGTTGAATGGAAAGGTGCGCGTATAGTGAGCATCGTCCATAGGATAGAATACCCGTCAACGAATGGCAATGGGCACTCCCGTTTGGTCCTCAAGATAAAGCTTCCTGTGACGGTAGCCCGGCTTCAATAGACTATCGAGAGTGTAGTCATAGCCAGTATCTCTCCATTCAGCTAGCCACTCGTCGAGAGCAATGTCCATGATAACTACCCAAGTATGCTCAAGAATATCAAATTGATGCAAATCCAGGGTATCAGACCCATTCTACGCCGAGGCCCCAGATACTCTATGCATAGCACGAAAGCGGCCCTAAGCCATACCTTACTACTTCCGTACTCCCGTCTTCTACTCTTACAGAATGACTTTTGTCGTGATATAGATAGTCGATAAAGCCGTATTGGTCTCCACGCATTCAACCAGCAGTCCCCCCACTCATCCTGCCCTTCTTCCTCCCGCCCTTCCCGACTGGATCTCCGTCCTCCCTCTTTCTTTTGTTGCCCCGGCTGCTACCTCCTTTAGGCCTATACGCCGAGTCCTCCTCTCCATCCCTATCTGCAGCCTTCGATCTCCTACCCTTCCCACGGCCTCCCGTTGCCTCTCCAACGAATTCATCATCATCGTGATCCGTCTTAGGGCCGGGCGTGCCCACGGCCGACTGCCTTTTACCCGCTCGGCCCGCGTTCGCTGGCCTCGCCGCCGACTTCTCCGACATGTTCTCCGGATGCGCAGGGTCCTTGTCCTGCAAGAAGACCTGCGGCTGGTGCTTTCTAAGCCAGTTGTACACACTATCTGGATTTCGGATGGTGAGGTCCTTTTCGCCGGGGGGAGGGTGGGAAGGAGGGAAGCGGATAGCGTGGTCGATGATGGCGTTTGCGGGGTCGGCGAGCACGAGGTCGAGTCCTAGCAAGTACTCTTCTTCCTGCGCTGGTGTCATGTAACCGGGGCCCTGCTCGGTTAAGTCGAGGCCGTCTAGCGGTGGGTCTGGGATCTCTGTAAGCGTGGTATGGGGCACTTTGGCCTCGAAGCTTGCGAGGGTTCGGCCGGTCTGGACGAGATCGAGGTTGTGGATGTGGTCTGCTTGTCGCACATATTCCTCGGGCGATATGACGCCGTTGCTGAGGTCTGTTCGGAGGGCGACTAGCTTCTGATGGATGGCTTCTGGGTCGGGGTCTACGTCCTCGGGCACATGTATCTCGGAGAGGTTGCGCAGATCGAAGCGCAGGTTGGAGGGGAGGTGGGTGTCGGAGTTCATGTCCAGCAGTACCTCGAGGATCTGGCTGGGAGGGTGTCAGGTATGCTTCGCGAAGGCTTTCGGGGGGTGCTGCCATACTCGTTGGTCTCGCGCAGCCGCCGCGCGACGCTGTGGGCGCGCCATTCGCTCATGATGAGGTTGTTGGACTCGTTCATGGTTTCCTCGAACTTGTGCCGCATCTTGCGGTATTTGCGCCTGTTCAGCGGGTCAGCCTGTTGCAGCGCGTAATGCTGCGGGATCCATCACACCTCCATGATCGCTTGACGGGCGGTTTCGTCGCGCTCTCGCCCGCATCTGGGTTCGGCGGGGCTTGCGACACTCCCTCCATCGGGGTGGGCGCGTCGGTAGCCATGGTGCAGCGTGAGAGGGCGAGTGAAGGGCAAAAGGAGCGCCGTGGAAGAAGGCTGTTGATGAGGTGCCGAGGGCCCTCCGTCTCGCTGCAGGTCCCCGTTCACAGGCGGCCGTGGCCCGTGCGCTGCATTCACTCGGGAGCTGGGGGTTGAGCTTCGCGAAGAAATTCCGAGGGCGCTCTTCCCAGGTCCGGCCACAGTCACCTGCCACGGTTCCGCGACTGCGTTGCGTCAGAAGAAAGTGCGACCCTTTCCCCCCTCCGAGAACCCCTCGGCCGCCCAGCACTCTCCCTTGGTCACCTACCACCATCCATCCCCGTCAACAGTGCACCGCCGCCAGCAGTCATCCGCTATCATTTGCCATTCGTTCACCACCCCCGAAGCTCGGACAGCCCGGAAGGTGTTGCGTACGCAGTAAGACCCGCTCCCACCAACACGACCGTTTTGGACCTTGGCCCGAGTACTGATGCTGTGGCCTTGTAGCTCTACTCCCCGCCGTCGACACCCATCCCTCCCCTTTACGTCCAGAGCTCCACCACAGCCGCACGCCAACACCGCCAAACTGTCATCCATACTTCTCAACCGCACTTCGCGCCTCAGCTTTGCTGGCGACCCGCGCCCGAGCAACCTGCGGAGTAATTCGTCCGCCAAGATGCCGCTGGACAAGGACGCGAGGAGACGGCGCAGCAGTAGTCTTGTCTACGTCGAACCGCCCGAGTCGCTGGAGCAGCTGAGCGACCAGTCTGCCCTGCCCAATCTGAACGCGCAATGGGTGAACGCAAAGGGTGAGTCGCCCCATACAAGGAGGAGAGGTGGGAGGGTTAGCCACAACCACGCCCAAGGAAGAGGCAACCTGGCGGAACAGTGCTAATATCGGACCAAGGTGCATGGGTCATCCACTTCGTTCTGATCGCCCTCGGCAAGATACTATTCGACATCATGCCCTTCGTGTCTCAAGAGACGTCATGGACCCTGACCAACATCTCCTACATGCTGGGCTCCTACATCATGTTCCACTACGTACGCGGTGTGCCCTTCGATTTCAACTCGGGCGCCTACGACAACCTCAACATGTGGGAGCAGATTGACAATGGCGACCAATACACCCCCGCCAAGAAGTTCCTCCTCTTCGTACCGGTTGCCTTGTTCCTGGTTAGCACCCACTACACCCACTACGACCTCACTTACTTCATCATCAACACCCTAGCCACCATTGCCGTGGTCATTCCCAAGCTGCCATCGGTGAGTAGAACCGCACTTGGTGTGGTGAATCCACAGCTAACCCAAGACTAGGCGCACAGAATACGATTCGCAATCTTTTCGCCGCCCGAGGACTCGTAGGAGGAGTTTCCAGATCTCGAGTATTTATGTGATTTCCTTTGGACCGGCCTCTGGGTTTGGCCATGTATTCTGGGATGTATTCTTATGTCCCGCCTCTATGGCGGTCAAGAAACCGAGCTGCATTAATTGAGTGGGAAAGGCGTTTGGCTACACATGTACGGAAAATCAGGGCAATAGCATCGGCGAATTGAACCTTTTGCAAGTTTCAGTCTGCTCTTTCGTATGCCTTTGCAATGTTGCCACTATCCCACGGATTGTGCTACCCAGTGCCGTCCGAAACCATGAATAGTGACAGTAAGCGATCTCATCTGCTCAATAACTGGATGTCAATTTGAACCAACCCCAGATCATTGCGACGATAATCCCTGCCCGCATAATGATTTTGGAGTTTTGTGGCAGTCGCCCAATCATATTGCATGAATTTCCGAAACTCCAGACGATCACCAGCCAAGGTCATTCCTCGTTTCGGATGCGAACGCGAACGCGATTTCGTCATCGATAAACACGCTCCCTTGAATCCGTTGACGCTTATGCTTCCCTTTCTGCAGTCCAAAAATTCCTTTCTTTGCTTTTTTCCACCGCGACTTCGACGTTTCAGACTCTCATCTCCGCATTCCTGGTGTTTTCGAGATGCGATGACGTAGCGCCCATCCGAACCCTGTCCAGACGACTGCAGAATAGTAAACACTCGTAGACGCCCGCAAGAAAGAGCTAGTATAGAGGAATCTTCGTCACTAAGCACCCACTTGTCTACTGTCAGGAACACATCAAGTAGCTATTCCAGGCCAACCCCCAACCCAATCTCCACCTATCATCCCATCCACTATGGCCTGGTCCCAACTCGAGCCCACACCCGCCCACCTCACCTATCTCGTCCTGACTGCCTTCCTCCTAACCTACGCGCTCTTCTCCCTCCTCATCCGAAACCGCCTGCACCTCAGCGAACCACCCCTCGCAACCCTCTTCGGCATCATCACCGGCCCGCACTGTCTCGGCATCCTCACCCCCTACACCTGGGGCCTCCGGGATGGCAGCGTGCACGAGTTCACGCGCCTCATCGCCGGCATCCAATGTTTCGCCGTCGGCCTCGAGCTCCCCGAGCACTACTTCCGGAAACGGTGGCGGGACATCGCGGTGCTGCTCGGGCCCGTGATGGCGTTTGGCTGGCTCGTGTGCGCGGGGTTCGTAGTCGCAATCTTCAAGACCGACTGGGCGACTGCCATGGTGATTGGCGCGTGCTTGACGCCTACGGATCCCGTGCTTGCGGCGAGCATACTGGGGAATTCGCAGTTCAGCACGCGCGTGCCCAAGCGCATACGGGATCTGTTGAGCGCCGAGAGTGGGTGTAATGACGGGGTTAGCTTCCCGTTTTTGTACATGGGGCTTAGTGTTTTGACCAAGGCGACGGCGGGCGGGGTGCTGAAGAAGTGGTTTTTGGTCACGGTGCTGTATCAGTGCGTGTTGGGGACTGTGGTGGGGATGGTGGTGGGGCAGGTGTTTAATAGGGTGTATCAGTTTAGCTATGCGAGGGAGATGATGGGGAGGGCGAGCTATTTGGCGTTTTATTTGCTGCTGGCTGTGTTTAGCATTGGGCTTGCATCGACGCTGGGGATTGACGACTTTTTGGTTGCGTTCTTTGCTGGAATGGGGTTCTCGCGTGGGGGTCTTAGACCTACGGCTGACACGCAGTTGCCTGTGGTTATCGACATCATGCTTAATAGCACGATGTTTGTCTTCTTCGGCGCAATGATACCATGGAAGAGTTTTGGGCATATGGACGCTATCACGCCTGGGCGACTGGTCGGTATACTGGTGCTCATCCTACTCTTCAGGCGAATCCCAGCTGTCTGCGCACTCTACAAGCTCAAACTCCTCCCCGGCCTCAAAACAACCACCGAGGCCCTGTTCTGCGGCCACTTTGGTCCCATGGGTGTAGGCGCCCTCTTCCTCGCCATCGAAGCCCGCGCGCAGCTCGAGACTGGAACGTCGCTTCCTTTGCCTGATCCACCGAGTCATTTGCCTGAAGAGATTCAGCGGACGGTTACCCTGGTGTGGCCCATTATCTGCTTTGTGGTGTTGGGCAGTACGATGGTGCATGGCATGAGCACGCTGGCGATTAGTATCTTGGGGCATTTTGCGAGGAAGAAGGGCGAGAGGGCACCGTTGATTGGGGCTGAGCGAGACGGGCTGGATGGGTTGGTGTTTGATGAGGAGGATGAGGAGGAGAGGGGACATGGGGTAGAGAGGGACGAGGAGGAGGAGTATGAGCAGCATAGGGGGTTTTTGCATATAAGGACGTAGTGCTGCAGGTTTTGTGGAGTATGGTAGATTAGACAGCATAGCGGGGTTCTTGCATAGTGTATTTGATCGGGTTATTTTTGTCTTCTTAGTGGACTGTGTCATCTTGGCCGACTACGTAGCCTCGAGCTATTCCACTCCGCCCTTCTTCCATCTTGGCCGCATGCCCGTTCGCCATTCCACCTTCCTGCTCTTCGGTAGCATAGTCACTCCCGAGACCCTGCCATGTGCGCTGTGAGCGCAAGAACTCTGCTCCAGGCGACGTAACGCCTCCAACATGCGCGAGATCGCCGTTTGCGCGTTTCGTAAGCGCCGTACTTATCTCAGCTTTTGCGCTGTTTTCAGTTCCTTGTGAAGCCTTCGGTGTGGTCGTAGATCGCATAGGCCGCGAATGCGACACATAGCGGCCAGTCCTGAGATCAAACTCCGGTGGCGCAGACTCCTCTTCAGAATCATATTCCCCATCTCCACCTTCATCAGCTTTCTCTTCCTCCTTCCCCAACAGAGCCTGGAAATCCGCCTCCCACGCCCCCGTCCATACCCTCTCCCCATCCCCCTTCAACGCAATCTCCAGCTCCCACGGCGTAATCATCGGCCTCCAAAACTCCCTCCCTGCATCCTCAATCAAACTGCTCTCCCAACACCCAATCACCACCCACCCGCCGACCTCGCTGAAATTCGCAACTTTGGCGGCGTTTACTTTCCCGACGACGAAGGTGTAGTATTTCTTTCCCGCGGCGGTGATGGAGCGCTGCACGTGCGAGAGGATGTGCATGTAGTTCTTTACGGAGAGCGTGTTGATTAGGATGCCAAAGATGGGAGTTGTGGAGAGGGAGGTTAGGAGGGCGTAGCGGCGGGCGAGGAGGCGAGATGTGGATGCGAGCGTGGCTGTCGGTGCGGGTGTGTCGGTCGGGTATATATGAGTGGAGGCGACGCGCGAGGAGAGCGTGAGGAGGAGGGATGTTGGGGGTGAGGCGATGTGGAAAAGATGGCATTCGCGGAGGGCTTCTGGCGATGCGTCTGTTTCTGGGGGTATTGTGCGGTTTGGAAGAAGAGAGGAGGGGTTGTGGACGATCTCGGTTGCGTATACGTTCGTATATCCCTCGTCTTTCAGTCGAGTTTGTAGCTTGGGTATGTGGTGCGAGTATGGTATGTCCGCCATTAGAATGATCTTCTGCTCCTTGTCCGGATATGTTTCCTTAAACGTCGCTCTCACGGGCTCGAGGTCCAGCGCCCGCTCCGTGAAGACATATACGACGGGTAACCGCGAGGGAGGCGAGAGACAGGACCGTCCGTAGTGTACTACGACGTCCGCGTCGACGTGCTCTGCCGCTACCTCGTCCACGCAGCACGCGCCGTAGGATGTGTCTGCCAGGATGTAAAGCCGTTCTCCCTCATCATTCTCCTGCCCATTTATAGACATCTCATCCAACTTCTTCGCAACATCCACCTCTTGCCCGCTGCCATTTGTCTGCGCTTCGTTCTCGACCCTCGAACTTGCCAGCGTCTCGTTCCTTCTCCTCAGACCTCTGGCCAACTGCTCATACACCCTCGGCGCATCCCCGAGCATCTGGTCTGGAAATTGCAACGCTATCCTCTTCCATCGCCCCTCCTTTATTTCCCTCACCGTGCGTTCGATCTCATACGTGAGCGTGATTTGTTCGTCGGAAAGGCGCGGGAGGCTTGACGTGTCTACGGGTGGAGTAGGATCTTCGAAGATATGTGTGTCTGGCGTGGAGAGGACGGGCGCGGTCTCGAGCGCTGGAGCGGCCATTTGTGCTGTGAGTGTTTAGGTTTTGACGGCGGGGGCAGAAACTTTTTGGAAATGCTTTGGGCGGGGCAAATGGTGCGGTTAGTCAGCGACAGGCACGGGAAACTGGACATTCAACTATGCCTGAATTTCGATATATTCCATGACCCTTTGAAAAATGATCTTACAAGCACGAATGAGGCAGCAAATACCATATATCTATGGCCCAAAAGGCCTGCAATGCTTCTTGTCGGCTGCCGTCGAGCTCCATACTACTGGAAGCGTCTACACAGGTATCTCCATAACGAACCAAGAAACCATACCTTACGCAACGCCAGGTCAGAATGCCACTGACTACGATTGCTATTAACGCCCGACCAATAATCCCACCCTCGCTCGCTCAGCCTCCGCCTTCGGCAATTGCCCTGAACAAGGCCCCCATATAGTTGCGAAGAGTAAGGTTATGCGCCATCACAAAGCCCAGTTGCTCTTTCACAGGCGTGAACACCCTCGGTACCCACCCTGCGTTCTGGGCCTCTTGCTCCTCCTTATCGATCTCTTCGTTCTCCTTCTGTGCCTCCCGTGCCGCGTCGCTGAGTCTCGGCTTCTTCGCGCTGGTTGTGCGACGATGTTCCGGGCTTGACTCGCTGTAGCTGCGTTTATGCGAGGGGGATTCAGGGATCTCGTGGATCGTGGAAGGAGCGGGTAGTTTTCCTAGTTGCCGCGCGAGATTGCGGAGTACCAGAATCGAGGCCAGTGGGAGACCGGTCGCTTCGTTGCTTTCGTCGGTAATGGTGTTGTAGTAGCGGAAGTTGGGCGCAGGCTGCGGAGCAGGAAGCGAAGCCGCGGTTCTATCGCGGTCGCTGTAGCCGTTGCTGCGACCGTACATCCCTAGGCTCCCCAAGCCCACAGGTTGCCCGAACTGTGGCTGGAAGTTCTCGTGTCGTACTTGAGCCGAGGAAGTAAGGGGAGTTGCACTCGAAGGAGTGCGGTTGTGTTTTGCGTGGATCGCGTGCATCATGCTGGTATCGGGCAGATGCGTCTTGACATGCTGCCCGGCTTCGAAAGCATTGTCTGTGCCGGTGGGCCCAAAGTGGGTGCATCCTCCCCAGTGACAGAAGTACTTTGGCGGTTTGGAAACACTCACTGCGTCCCCGTTCTCCATATTGATGTCGGGTTTCTGCTCTAGCAACCATTTGCCGGTCTCATCTCGCGGCACTTTGAGATGTGCAGAGACGATGTGTTCCCACATTGCTTTGACACCGGACGTGTACTCGCCGCATTCAATCTTTGCTGTCGAGTGCTTTGTGTCCGTATAGCCGTTGAGCAGGCTTGGTGGATGCCAACAGCAGCGCATGTATTGCCTTTTGGTCGAAGGGTCAACGGGGATTGACCGTGGGCGAATCCCCCTGATAGTATACTTTGGTTGATTATTGGCCGTGATGACTTGCGCGGAGGCACCAGCAAATGTCGTCGAAACATTGGTGATGAAGTCCTTAGCCGGCATCAGAATCTTCAGCGTAGGGTCCTTGGATACACTGTCTGCGAAAGCGGAGTTGTACGCCGTCCAGAGTTGTATCTGAGTGATTTCACCGGTAGCATCTTCCTCAAAGCACGTTCGCAGCCATTGAGAACTACGCTCTGGCTCGTCGAGCGACGCTAGCTGCTCGATAATTGCAGATGAAAGCTTTGGCGCGTCATTCGCTTGTTGCGATGATTTCGATGACTTCGTATTGCTCCGCCGCTCCTCATACGCTATCGCGCCGAATTGGAGTAATCGTACGAGCTGATTTACGAGACTTTCGATGTCGACCTCGTTGACAAGCATCTCCACGTTGTCCACAAATCCGGTGAAGATGTAGAGAAAGTCGAGGCACGCAGTGCGTAACTCTTCGTCTTCTACCAGCAGCCAATCGCAAATGGACTGTATTATCGTCTTTGGCACACCGGGAAGTCTATTTGCGGCCTCGAGGTTCATCGCAATCCGTCCAAGCGCCCGCAATGAAGTGATGATCTTGCCTCGATCCTGTGCATCGACTTGGGCCAACAGAGAGTGGTAGAGTCCGTCTTGTGCATCCAGACTCCAGAATCTCGTCAATTGTTCGGAGATTTCTAATGCGTAATGCTGTAATTCGATGACCCTGGGGTGACGGGGAAGGTTGAGAATGATGACGAGCAAGTCTCGAATCGAAGGTATCATGGAGGCGTAGACGGCGTTGTCTTGTAGCATTACCATATTTCTAATGATAAGAGCAGCTTCGTTGATCCGGTTGAGCGCCTTTGCGTCTTCCTCTGGTAGCAGGTCGTCCTGAATGTCCAGGACCTGGAGTGACTGGATGCGACGCACCAAGTCTTTAGTCCCGGATAATCCATCAAGTATGTTGGGTTTGTTGAATTCTTCTTCGGCGTATGAGACTTCGAAGGTGACATCATAGAACAGAGAAGCCACCTCGATCACTTTCTCTATCAGCGCTTCTGCGAGGCCGGGGAACTGGTCGAATCGGTATTTATCGCCTCGTTCGTGGGATATCTTGACGAGATGGTGCAGCGCATACGATTCCTCTTCGGGTTCCTTCGATTGCAGCGCATGTAGGGCGCGGATGTAGATGTTCGGCCCAGGGAAGCCAGCTTCACTTGGTCAGTCATGAGCGCATATTGGGGGTTGGGAACATACTGCCGGGCAGCATCATGCCCTTGAGCGGCACAGGCCGATTCTGCCTATTCACGATGAACTTCCTGCGCAGGTTTGTGAAGTAGTCTGGATTGTTTGCGGGTGTTGTTACCGGCTTCATGCTGGATGGCACGGCGGTGCGTGGTTCGTAGTTTGCGATGGTCATGGCGGCAGTGCTTGTGCCGTATACACCGTTTGGTTGCGGTGAATTCAACGCGCCTGTGGACTGGCGAGTTTGGCGCGTTGACACCTCGGGCTGGAAAAGCTGGCGTTGCGGCGGGGCATGACGCAGGGCTATATAGTTTGTCAAAAGCTGTGAAAGGGTTTGATGGGTTCAGTGCGTACATCTTGTCGCGCGCCCCACGCTTCCTGGCTCATCCATGTCCATCTTGTCGTCGCGTGGAGTCTTTTTCAAATCGCCGTCCTCGTCGGACTCTTCCGAATTCTCGCCGTTCCTCAACCGCTCCGACTCCCTACTTGCGCCGACGAAGAAGTTCTCAGTTGTCCGGGTCAGCAGGTCTCCGCCCTTTGCAGACACATCCTCTAGAATCTCCTTCGGTGGGGGCTCGCGCTTGTGGATGTTTGTGATCTCGTACGCACTAGACCATATCAGTAAACATGGAGGTCGAGGCGAGGCGCGCAACCTACGCCAGGTTCTTGTAGTAGGCGGTCTTGACGAGAAAGGCCTGGGTGGTTATGTTGGGACTGCCAGGCAGGAACTCGCTCGCCAGCCGTCTCCAGGCAAGCTTGTTGCCTTTTGTGTCTGAAACCTTGTCGTATCCGCCCTCTTCGTTCACGCGTTTGTACAGGCGTAGTAGGTCGAGATGTCGGCTCCCGATCTTGGGTTCGCGGTCTAGGATGGTTCTGCGAATCACGGTCAGAACGGGCCGAGCATAGCGGCGACGCGCAGGAGAAAATACGCACCCTCGCTTCTCGTGATACGCAGCGAGTTGCTCTATGAATTCTTCATATTCACTTGTGCGCTCGATGGACGGTTCACGGGGCAGCTTGTCTTTTGGCGCCATTTCACAATCGGCACTTTCACCTGAGGTCGCGTCGATCCGAGCTGGGCGGCATCAAATTCGGCAGCGGCGGCGGAGGCGTGCGCAATGGCAGACAGTGGTGATGCTTCGGGGGCTGGCGCGGCGCGCGTCTTCGCGATGGTGATGAACCTCCCAAAGTTCCACTTGCGCTTTGCCTAGCTGCAGAACGCGCACGGGCCGCTATTGATTCTCACGTGACTGGCCCCTTGCTCAAGTCTCCCATCGCGACTACCTCGTGGAGTTGCCACTCTCACGGCGGAAACCCCGCCGAGAGAATATCATCAGCACTCGCCTGTCGACAGTACAGGACGTTTACGAGTGTGATTGCTTTCCTTCCGACTAATCTACAGCGCTAAAACTTGCCCATCATGGTGAGGTACGAGCTGACCAAACTCTCCCACACGCCCGATGTGTTTCCAGGGGAGCTACCGCAAAGCCAGAGCAGAGATGATTGGAAAAGCGTCAGCGAGGATCTCTTCGTCACCTTTGACCGCGTCCAAACAGGAACCACGTCGACGCATTCCATGCGCGTGTGTCAGGCGCACCAGGTCTGGGTACGACGCTACATCCTCATCCCCTGATACTATATGTTGTCTGGAGTCTAACAAGACTAGTATGACGTACCTCTCGAGGATCTTGCCCGAGAAGCAACAAAGTTCGAGGACATGTGCGCTCGACAGCGCTCGCAGTTCACGCTTGAGCAGCTACCTATTTCAGCCATTGTCGGATCCCCCCAGATAGGGTTGAGATACGTGGTGCAAGGCATCGGCAAGGTAATCATAAGTGATCTGTCTGCACCCAGCCACTAACATCAAGCATTAGATCCGCCGCTTCCAGATCAGGTTCGCTTCACATCAGCAATGCCAGGCGGCCCTGGGTCACCTTCGCCAGCTTGGTGTCCGCATTAAGGAGCATGATCCACCTCGACCTCCCACTACAGCTGCAGCCATTCAGCAGCCAACTCGATCTGAGACGCCTATGAATGCACGACCTACGCCTACTACCCAGTTGCCGGCTTGTGCAAGGCCTGCAAGCGCCGATTGCGATCCGTTCTCCAGATTCGCAGTCACTGCCGGACGTTCGGATACAATCTCACCCTCAGCCCGCCCCGGTACTGGTGGCTCGGTTGTTCCACCTCCAAGGGAACTACCCTTCCCCAGACTGGGATCTTCCGGTAGCGATGTCAGGCCCTGGAGCCGGTCGACCTCCAGCCCTATGGGTCCGCCGCCTTTGCCCTCAACGCGGGCTGGCACCAAGAGACCGAGCTCCAAACAAGATGACTTTGGCCCTCTCCCAAAACCGACGTTTGTCCAAAACAGCCCCAAGCTGACCAAACGAAAGGCGAGTGGAGCCCGTGAGAAAGCCTCTTTGGCGGCCAAAGCGGTAGCACAAGACAAGGAGAATCGGGTGCCTGCACGCTCGTCGCCATCTTCACCCCCGCCATTCGTAAGGCCATTGAGCAGTGGCATAGCGCCAAGTGGACGCCCACTGAGTGCACTCTCCCAATCAATCCAAAATGTACGCCTTGAAGAGCGGCAGAATAGTATTCCCACTACTCCAATTTCCAGCAACGTTCCCCCAGAACAACCGCCGTCCGCCCATAATACCGCCATTGATGCTACCATGGATGCTACAGAATGCTTAAGCCAGTACGCAGCGCAGTCAGACGAGGCTCGAATGGTAGCACTCAGCAACTTCTTCGAACAGCATGGCAATGACGAGAACTTTCTTGCGCTTGTAGAGGACATCGAGGCATGTCTTCCCCGCCTGACCAATCCACGACTGTCCTGAATAGCAACGTCTCGAGCTTCCACAAATATACTCGGTTTCTAGGGTCGTTGTTTTCCAGATGCAGGGCCCACTCCACGGAAGATGAAGCTGGCTATATCTTCACGATGTCACGAAAAGTTATGCAATATTTTATGAAATATTGATAACCGTTTACGATGTTCCAGAGGCTCCTATCACTCACGATAGAGCTCGCTATTCGTCTCTGATTTCACCAAACGTTATGCAACCGTCTTTAATATCGATACCCGCTACAACGACACCTCTACAGGCGCGATGCGAGTAAGGTACGGAGCTGTTTCTCTTCGCCTGGTTTCACGAAAAGTTATGCAAGAATTTTCACAGTATTGATACCCTATCACAAAGTTTGTTAGCGGACGCGACTTATGTTACTTAATCATCTATTATTTCACCTCAGCGATGTCGATGTGAAGGCGAAGAGATCTACCCGAACGGGGCAGGAGCGCGGTACCCATCATGAGCAGAATTCTTCGTAGCGTGTATTTATTAATCCAAGGCCTTTTGGCGAATTCGACTCTTCTTCTCGTGCATGCTAACCAGTACTATCGCTAAAAGCACAAGTGTAGCTCTAAGCTGGACAAGCTCACAAAGCCGCAAGCATAGCCCAAACTCCAATGTGAAGAATCCGCGAGCGCGCGGCATATATTCCTACAAACCCACACCTCCTCTCCAAACTAAAACTCCGCTTATACCATCCCTAACGCTACTTTTCAGATACCACCCATGAATACTCCCGAAACTGCCCGAAGCCCACCCGGAAGAACAGCAGGGGTATATTTTTTGCAGGAAAAAGGAAAAGACTGATGAAGGCCACCACGGCTTCTGCGAACGCACTCTAATCATGCCCCGCCCCCATTGTTCCCACTGCCGTTCCCGTTCCCGTTCCCGTTCGTCGAAGTCATCTGCTGCTGCGCCGCCTTCGCCGTTGCCTGCGCCTTTGCGGCTTCTTCGGCCGCGGCGGTGACGGCTTGGAGGTCGTGCTCGACTCCTTTGGCACCTCCGCTGGTGGCGGGTTGGGTGTCGGTGCCTTCGCGTTCGCCGACCGCGGCGGCGGCGAGGTGTTGCAGGCCGGCCATGTTTTGCTGGCTAGTGGGACTGGACTGCTTCTGGCGGAGCATGTCCTGCAGGGCGGTGTCCCAGCCTAGATTGTCCGGACTGCGGTGTACAATGTGGCCGTTAGCAATGGCGTCTGTCATTTCTTTGATGCATGCGTGCGCGTCGACTTGTGTTTCCAATCGGTCCGAGAGGTCGACCAAGGAGGTTGCGACGAGCTTGGCGAAGATGTGGTGCATGGGCGTGATTGGGCCTGCAATAAGGTTGGTGAGGAGTTGCTTTGTCCATGCGAAGATCTCCTTTGACGGGACGTTATCGGAAAGTCGGGCATCGAAGAGACGAAGGTATTGGTAGGCAAGATAAGGCGGGGAATTGTTTGACAGGCTGGTGATGTCTAGTGATTCGTGATATAACTCCATCATTCCGTGCAGATATACAGCCGATGATGTTGTTCCAGTCAGGGCCGGGAAAGTATAGGGCGAGGCAAGATCGAAATTCGGTTCGTTTCCAGCTCGAGATATGAATGAGACTTGCCCGACGATTTTTGCGGCGCCTGAAGGACTGTGAGTATGCGTTTGGGCATAGTTGGAGTGAACTTACGCGCCAAGTTATAGCCAACCTCACCGAAGATGTTGTAATCGTCTCTTGATACAGATCCAATTCGGAGCGGCAAAATGATATCCATGGATCTGCTGGCAGCATAGAAGCGGTCTAGGATCACGGAGACCCACAGAGCTCGTCGCGCCATCTCGTAAAGCTCGAAGTCCTGACTCCGGAGAGCAGTCAAAGTCTTTGCATCAATGAGACCCATCCCAGCGATGCAGCCTGCCAAGCGCCCAAGCAGCTCGTCTAGGGTATTCAGAGGCCCCGTGCGAGGTCTGTCGGAGCCGATGAACAGGAAGATGAGTGACTGACAGTAGACCAACTTGTTAAAGAGCGGTCTCGGATGGTCCATATCAGAGAGGCTATGCTTGGCAGCCTCTACAGCCTCAGAACACTGTTGGACCATCTGCTTCAGACTCATGTCATTCGGCGCGAGGGCTCGGAAGGCGAAGGATCGAACGCTGCATTCCAGCGTCAGGAAGAAGGCGTCCCGTAGCCTCTGCGGGCACTGGGTAAGGTTGTTCAGCGACGACATGTCCTCAGGTAGTATGGGCAGTGTCGGGTGTATAATGTTATAGTACCTGTTTGGTGTCAACTTGGACTATATACCGCTAAGAGAGACCAGGTCTGTCGGAGTTGCTTACGCTTTGATAGCTGGCTCGTTGACACTGGTGATCAGATTGCCTGCCATAGTCATTTCACCAAAGGATACCCGGCGATGGTTTGGAGCGCTGCCGCCGTTCAGTGCCTGGTCTGGAGAAGTCAGTGCATCGAACAAGGCACTCTCGTGAGCGGACGCAGTACCACGATCTTGCGCGGCCCAGTTTGGTCGGGCGTATGGCTCTTGGAAGCCTTCCGACATGCTGTGTGTGCGCTTTCGAGAGAATTGCGGTACTTGGGATTCTCCAAGGGCTTGATCGACAGTGAAATCGAAGGCTTGCGACGTGGCGTGCGGATGTTGGATCTGGCTTTCGAGGGAATTCAGTCGGTCGGCTAGTTCTTTGATGTACCTAGATATGCGTGTCAGTCGAGTAAGTGATGCCAAAAGAGGTGTATCCTACCCTTTGCTGGGGCCGCGCTTCATCGGCTGTCTGCTAAACTGGCAACGCGCGCCGGTGCGCTTGCAGCTCGAACAAGCTTCCGGTCCGTTCTCGCCCGTCGCATCGCATCGAATCTGTGCCATCGTACCGGTCAGCTAAGCGTAGATGGCATTCTCCGCCCGCGTGGAATCCGCACCTTCTTCCTGCGGCACTCGTCGCATGCGCGCGAGACCTTGGACCGTTTGCGGCTCGCGCCGTCGTGGTCGCCGTACTGCATGTGATCCTCAAGGCTCATGACTGACTGTGCCATCTGCCCCATTTGCTGTGGCGAGTGCATGGGTCGCGGTGGTGTTGGAAATTGGTGGTGCTGATTGAGCGCCGCCATCTGGGGCGCATGTGGAGCAGCTTGATGCAGCATTTCGGGGGCTTGCTGGAGCTGCTGGAGGTTCTCGCGAAGCTGCTGCATATCGGGATCAGAGTGCATGTGCTGGTGCTGTTGCTGCTGGTGCTGTTGCGCCGGCGGCGTTCCGCCGTTCTGATTCACGTACAGGCCCGAGTTGCCGCTCATTTGCGCGTCCGGGTCACCGTAGGAGCCGGTGGAAGCCATGTCGGAGGCGTCGCGATGGCGCCCGTCACGTCGTCACGTCGTCACTGCAACGCGATGGCCGGGCGTTGGTTCTGCGGGGGAGGTAATGGTAGCGCGTGCCGGCTGGGGTCGGTGGTGTTGTGAGCGAGGACTGAGGGCCAAGGGTTCTTTTGCGGCAGCCCTGGTGAGTCTGCTTTACGCCATTTGTACTAGCGCGCTGCATTTCACAACCTCCAGGCACGGTGGGGAGGCAGGAAAAGGGCATCGTGGTGGACCATGAAACCCGGGATAGACAAGATCACAATTGCAGGTAGTGGGCTCTATGGTTCCTGGTTTGGAGGTGGGCGATGATGTCGCTCTTCGGAAAAATGTGAGGGCGGTGCCTCCGAGAGCGCTTCAACGGCACCCTGCTGGCCTGCATTGCCCATCGCGATCAGCATTCTATCGCACAAGTCCTCCAAGCCTCGCAATTCCACCTAGACCAGAATTTGCCCAGCCGCCTGCCGTGCGCAGTGCCTGGGTAGCGAGCGACAGGTACTGTGCCCGATAGCATCGATTTATCCAACGCTATCATGACGCCCGGCTTCTCGGCCTCTCTTGCTCCGCAAACCAGCTGCTCCACTATATGCTGTACTCCCCGGATATATTCGGTTGCTGTACCGCAGCTAATCACAGCACGTTCGGCCGGATGGGTACCTGAGCTGTCCGCTGGGCCTGTCTGTACACGATCTCGCCCGATACAGTAGGACGCCATGTGGGCGACCGCCTCAACCTCAAACGAGCAGTGTCGTACCTTTATGCCTATGACCCTGAATGGTTGTATGCGCGGACTGTTTATTGGAGGTCTTCTCAATTCGCATGTCTAGCAGCTCTTTTCTGCTCTCACGAGACGTCAAGAGGAGCGAGTGAAGGCATGCGGAGTACTACGTTAGCGACCGAGACCGTCGAGCGTCCTGACACCAGTCTCGTTCGAATTGACTACGACACCAAGCACCCGTTGACGCGATGATCGGTTCCGACACAAAAAGGCGCGGATGCTCCTTTCTCATCGGATTCTCAACTTACAACAGCCGTCGCGCAACTGGTCGCATCCTTCTTGGAAGCAGCGGATCCAGCCGCGTACTATCAACATCTCCAAGATCAGGCACGAGAATCGCCCTGTCTACCGAAACAGATTATGCGTGTCACCTGTTGCTCTGTCCAGGTCGGCATATTGTTGCAGCCATACAACTCTCCTGACGGGTGGCAGCACAAAGTACAGAAGGATAGAGCAAGGCCAAGAGTGCACAAGATGCCACGGAGAATTGACAGAGGATATGTTTCACGCAGACCGAATGCCAACAGTTTGCAATTAGTTGTGTTGCCGATCTGTGGGCGCTCAAGAGCCTCTTCCGTCTTGACCCTGCAGCTCCATGGTGCATGGCAATTAAGAACGATTGATATAGCGGCTCAACGTCTCGCTCTCCGGGACTTGTGCACAACAGAATGAAGAATATCGCAATGTATCGAGGAGACTCATATCGCTGGGCACTATTGCTGCAAGCAATAGCTCGATCTTCAGCTTGGCGCGGGTCAGGGACTCGTACCCGCGTAACAGAGTGCGGCGTGCGCGAAACGCGCATCCAACATCGAGCCAAGATACTGCCGCCCTGTCTTCTGAAAATATTGCGAGGGAGCGATAGCGAGACGAGACTGTACTCAGGCCCATTATCTTTCAAGACAGCTTGCCGGTATTGCGGCCTGTTTCTGAAAACCGCCGCCTGAGTACAGAGCCGTCGTGCGGTCGGATGGAGGCCAGCGCCTACGCATCCTCCTGTGGCCCATGGAACAACTCGGAAAAGGTAGCTGCACACTTTCTCGAGAGGGTCTCTGGGAGAACCAAACAGGGCCGAATACACCCAGGACCCTTCTATGGTCTTGGATTTTTGAGTGGCCTCATCCAAACTTCGCCTTTTTCGCGAGAGTGCGTCCAACAGAGCAGTAGCAGTCCTCCGATTGGCGCATGCAAGTCATCTGTCATAGGCGGGCGGTGAAGACGTGGGCCGTGGGAGGGTCCCACGCTTGGGCGGCCCTCAGCAAGGCAACTCGCAGCGATTTCTTTCACGCGAATAAAATACGGGCTTTGTGGCCTGTGCGCCACATTGGTGCATGCTCGAGGTCCACCGAAACAGGATAAGCCCGACGGAAGGTTACTTACTTAGTGGCCTGGGTGCCGCGCTCTTCGTCTTCCTCTCCCGGAACATCTCCACCATCTCAACTTCTTCAAAAACACGGTTGCCGTTTTGTGCTCCTCACAGCGGGAACCCACGCACGCGTTACGGCCAGCGCCACTTGGTGCACGGCTCGGTCCTTTCTACTCATAAACTTCTTCCCGCCTCCTCATTCCCCACCCTCCAAATCTCCACTCTGCCTCAACTCGGTCTCGGTTCCGGCGTTCACGGTCTCTCGTCCAGCCTGTAGCCATCTGGCTGCCATTCTTACCTTTGGGAACGATACCCCCAGGAGTTTGTATTCGTACTTTTTGTATTCTGTTTGCTTGTTTTAAACCTACCTGGCGGTCCACACTGTTGCTGTGCGACGCAGTCTACTTCTCTTCTGCTTCATTTTCAGCCCTACCGGCACTGTGCTTCCACCACCACTCGGCTGCTGCTAGCCTTGTGCGACGACCGCAATCGGCCGTAAAATCTTCAAGGCATGCCGGTTGTCAATGGCGAGAAATTTGCATGCCAGTCTTGCATCAAAGGTCACCGTGTGAGCGGATGCAACCACACTGGTATGTTCCCTCAGTAGCGTAGTCTGCTTGCATAGGAGAGACCACAAACTCACAAAGGCCATACAGATCGCGAGCTCCATCACATCAACCCCAAGGGTCGTCCCGTCAAGCAATGCGAGCACTGTCGCGGCGCGCGCAAGTCCAAGTCCCACCACGCCAAGTGCGACTGTGGCGATAGGAAGGACAAGGACAAAGATAGGGTCGACGCGAATGGTGAGCAGTGGCCTGGCGCTGGCACAGTTGACGTCTCTAACGATGTCACAGTCCACGATGGCCGCTGTGCTTGCCACTCCGGATCCAAATGCACCTGCGGCATCAAGAAAGAGCCTCTCGATCTACGGCTTGATACTAGCAGGCAGACACTGCACGATGCACGTGCGAAGCCCAAGCTTACATCGACTCATTCCGAAAGCACATTGACCGTCTTCGCGAACGGTCATCACAAGCCTTGCCACCGAAATAACAACGCCGCCCACGTCTCTGGCATGCCCTACAAGATGCCTTCGCGACCGCATACACTGCACGGCGCTGCTCAATTTGCTGCTTTTGCGCAGGCCAGCCCATTTGGTCAGACAACTGCTCCGGCTCAACGATCAATGGATACACAATCTATAGCCAACAACGATTACCACACCATCTACGGCACCTCCCAATACACAGATGATACGAGCACCGGTCAGATTACCCCGGCGACTGCAGGCTTTGATTCCATGAGCTTTCAGGATGCACTGTTTGGTGGCCGTATCGGGCAAAGCAGCCATTCTCCTACGGAAAGCCATGTGAGTGATACAATAGTCGCCACTCAATGGCCCTGGGCAAGCAGTCTCAGCTCTACGAGCCGTAACTTTAGCTACGGAAGCCTCTCGACCTCTCCGTCCCAGGACTGCCTTCCGAATCTCGAGAATAACGATTGGTCTATTCCATCTGCCGGCTTGACGAACCCAACCTGGTCCGCTACAGATCTACCCCTAGATCCCAACAAGCTGAGCGACAACTTGGTTCAGCCGATTTCCCAGAGTGGAGAGTCAGGGCAGAGTGGTCCTGGCCTGACAATCGCCTCGTCGTCACCATCTGAGACAGGCGATGCGGCATTATTCGGGGATCTCGAGTATCGTGCTCCGCAGACTACAGTCGCGGAGTCGTTGTTCTGGGAAGATAGCCCTGTGGCTCGCCTCGTACCATCTGTCACCTCAGACATCCGTGCTCCGACGTCGGTCCCACTCGATCCTTTGCCAGAAAGCCAAGATCTGGAGCTAGAGTATAAAAGCATCAACTCGCCGTCAACCATCACAGCCATCGATAGTACCACTGCCTTTGGCGACGGAACCGCGATTGCGATGCCAAACACCGTTGAAGACGTCGGCTCCAATGACCCCTGGCTGTTCGAGCAGAATTCGATGTACCCTCAATTCGGTAGCCTCGATCTGTCGTACACAGACTGGCCTCTCTAATGAGCTGTTGGGTGCCGGTCTACCGTTTCATGACGCCATGAATCATGACGCCCGTTACTTCGTTACTTCCCCATTATTCGACAGTCCTTTTACCAACCCCTTCCTTTTGCCACTGTGGCAATCTTCAGACCTTCGGTCGCCTGTGCATATTCCACACCCGGCTCGAACTTGATCTCTATCGTCTGTGTTCGAAGCCTTTTTGTCTTATAGAACATCGATTCGATTGCTTTTGAACAGGATTACAGCAAGCGAGCATCCGTACATACCATTTCCCGGCGGTGGTTTCAAGAGTGGGTGGACTGCATGGGTGGGGTGCCTCAAAAACCATAGATTTCCGGGCATTGGCGTTGCATACCTCCTGTAAATTCTACAATGGGAAGTTTTCACATAAGCGTTCGTCTTCACATAATCATCTACATGTCTGACATACATATCTATCACATAATCATCAGGTACGACGCGGGTTTGTTGCTGCAGCTACACAGTGCTGATCGATATCACCCAGGGTATCGCTGAGCAGTGACGTCCCCCCTGCAGGGCTGACGCACCCAGGCTGGAAGTTCGATGAACACCCACCACTCGCATGCCTACCCGCCGTCGCTGGGTGCTCTTGTCCCGACAATCCGACAATGCAAGCAGAGATTTCGCAGGCCCTGCATGCGCCAGTCTACCTAATCACTGTGGGTGGGTGACATGACAGCATCCGAAGCCTTTCGTATCAGCTCGAGGGCCAACCAAAGCTGCCTTGCGCAGCTGTGCGCTGCCTCTTCGTTCACAGGCACACGCATCGCAGCTTGCTTTTCCCGGCGAGATTTCCGCCCTAGCCAGCCACCGCGAACGCGGCGAACACCAGGGCGTCCTACTGACCCAGATGCCCTATGCAAGCCTCCTACTCGCGAACATGGGCAAATTTTGCAGCGATGCAGGACTCGATTTATTCCCACCAGCCATGGGGGCGGAAGTGCCGAGGGCGTAGAGGGCGGCCTAACATCATCTTTGCGAGCTGGACTGGAAGGCAGAGTAGGCGACGCGAAAAAGGTGGGCACCCCAGGGCTCACTTGGACTTGAGGTTGCGCTGAGCTGTGCCGGACAGCTGCAAGCGCGGCAGAGGATTGAGGGCATGACCTTTTGCATGGCATCGCATCCACGTCGTGTTCGACGAACTCAAAGCACCAAAAAAGCTGCCCACATGGTTGCTACCCTGAAAAGCGCTACGGCGCGCACAGCCTCGCAACGTCCCGCAGATTCGTCAACCAGTAGCAGAAGATGCGACAATGTGCAACGGACAGCTCCGCGTTGCGGGTTGGCGATGCGGCCATGGAGCTGTGGGATTCTGTGCTGGTGAAGGCGCAGGCGGGCAGCGGGGGGTAAGCGCACGAATGGCGAAAATCTCTCATGCACAGCCGTTTAGCGATGAATAGCCTGGGAGCTCCAGGGATGGCGGTGCTTTTACGACGGGAACGCGCTCGAGTACAAGCTGCTGCGGCTGCAGAGCATATACGCAAAAGCATTTATGGAGAGCCGTGGCAAGTAAAGGCGGACTCCTCCATGGCAATCGCAATGGCTGCAGGCCAGAGAGGTCCAGAGCTCTTCGCGATGCGTCATCGCAGTGTGCAGCTGGGCTGCTGCAAGTCACGAGCTACTTTTCAGCTTGCGTGCTGGGGCGTATGGGGCGTGTGCCTGGATTCAGATGCATGCGTGCTGTCGCCTGCTGCGGCTTTCGTTAGCGGGTGCTGATGCAGGATTTTTTCGCGGAATGGTTTTGTTTCGTTTTGTATGCAGCGATGGGACTGGTGGGGACTGCATCGTGGGTTTGTGTGGAGCACATCCCACAGACGTGATGATGCAGGTCTGTGAGTGCATCCCGCATTCTTTATGAGCTCCTCCGCAATTGCCTGTTTCGCGATGCGCTGCTGGCGGCTGACCCCGTTACTCAGCGGCGCAGTGGGCTTTCGTCGAGTTTCGTTCGTGAAGCGTAGAACGAAACGGAGTGGTGAACTCGAGCACTGCGGAACGTCTCCGCTGGGCAGCCCTACATCAAGCCACCGTTTTACTCGCCAGCTCATGGAGCGAATCAAACGCGATGGCCCCTCGATCGCCCAGTAGCAACACGGCCGGCAGATCGACCACCAATCAATCGACACATTCGGAGAATTTTTTCTTTACCCTGTCCTGTGCGACATGTTCGCTTGCAATTGTCGAGCCGAGTAAATGATGTGCAATTCAATGAAATATCCTGGGCAAGCACTTGGCTCTCGGCGATACTTGAGATTACGCTGAGAGAGCCGCACGCGGCTCTGCGGGGCGTTGCGTTACAATTGCTTATGGGAGGGCTGATCTTGGGGCGTCGAGGTCTTGCAACACGGATAGCGGCCTGCCGTGGTGTGGTTCGTGGATGTCGATCGCTAATCAGTCAGGCTGAGGTGGGAGAATCCTTGTTCTACCTCCGGGTAGAAGATTCCGTTCACCGGCCATGAGAAGGCCTATAACAGCACTGAGTACGGAGCAACAGAACAGATGGATGCACGACGGGTGCCCTGCGGCTGTGAAGCGAAAATGATGCGGTTGTGCGCTAGGAATGGCCTTTGCCCGAGCAGCGAGCGGTGAGTAAAGCCAGCCAAATTGACTATTTGACCGTCAACAACGGGTCTGTGTACAAGGTTTCCTCGCCGAAGCAGTGTAGATTAGGTAAGGAAACGAATACAACATTCTCCGTATCTCCGCAGAAGAAAAAGTAGCCTTACTTTCTCCCAGCGTAATTGTAGCAAACCTTCTGCTGTCTGAACCTCGTTTGCGGTGTGCTGACGTGTCGTGGCCCAGTGTTACTGGAGACTCCCCACGCAAAGTGAAAACTTTGACTATGTTTTGCATATCCGCCCGTCCCTCTACCGAGGACTCCAGGACGAAACCGGCTTTACGTTGAATGCAAGGACGCATTCGCCTGCATCTCCACAGCGTACTCCAGGTTTAGGCGAGCTGTGGGGTGCATGAGTCCATGGGGTCGACTTCGAACCTCGAATCGTCGGTAGGTTCCGAACCGCCTTGCCGATGGTTTGAGGTGTCGTGATATCAGTCGACTCTACCACGAAGCGCCATGCATGGAACGTCGACTTGACAGTGTGCTTGATCTTCGCCACCGGCAAGACGAGCCGGTCCTTTCGGTTCTTCTTGGGGGCGCTTGGTGTGAGGAACCCTTGGGAATTCACCGGCGCGGGACTTCTCGGATGCGCTAGGCGCTGGACCCCTGATCCGAACGCTGTAAGGCTGAAGGACCCTTGGCTAGAATACACCGGGCTTCGTATCCGTAATGACGTGGTGTGCTTGGAGTCTGTGGCGGCAGGATTCTCGCCTGGCTGGCATGGCTGAGGATGTTTGGAGGAAGCGCTTGGCGTGTCGAGCCTTCCTGCACGGGGTCAGAAGCAAGCCACTGATTCACCCACTCTCCATCACAACAGCCCATTCCAACGTCAACACGCTGCTCAAGACATCTTCATCGACATCGTCTGGTACCCACGAAGGCATTCAGCTTCAATGATGTTACATCCAGCTTTTGATTATCGACCCTACGTCGATAGGCGGTCTTGGTGCAAAGATGCCCGACCAACCATACCGACCCAGCGACCATTTTGTTCAGCTCTTCTTGGACGCAGAAGTGCAAGCGGACATAATGGCAATTTCGAATTTCCTTGCAAGGCCGCCTCCCTTCGTTTCCCTCATTCTTCGACCGTTTGAACTAGACTGAGATTCCTCATGTCCCTCTAGCGCTCTCTGCAGTCATTCTTTTGTGGGTCAATTGACTGCGCGATCGCGCATAGTCATCACGATACCTCTCCAGAAGATAAAGGGGGTGGATTGAAAGAGTCGTGGTATCTGAGAACGTGTTTTCAAAGGCTCCAGAGATGACTGATCATTGGCTACAGCTTCAAATTCAGGTACGGTGTTCAAGCAGTTCGGAAAACCCATGAAAAGAGTCGGCAGTTACAACTATGAGCACCCAGTGCACTATATGCACATTCTCGATGGCCACGGCTACAGTATCGGCACGAACTCGATCCTGCACCCAGAAACCTTCGACGCTGAACAGGAGCTCGCGTTGTGACTGGCAATCTACTACATAAATTCGTCATCCTTTCTCGAGCAAGCATCCATAGAGATTCACGTATCGGGTATGACGAGCTGGTGGAGAACGACTTCGAACACGCAGCGAACGTAGCACGAGAGAATATGCGCATCAGACATGGGGACGTCCATGAGGAGGACCCGAATGACTACGCGTCGCTATGTCCAAAGGGGCTGTTTGATAAGAGGGTGTATGACTCCGATGTGCCATACTGCATGCTCAACGCATTGGTGATCAAGTTCAATAAGAAATGCGATACGGCGCACTGCGTTGCCGTGAGCAGGATTCATGTCGAATTTCCCAGTCATCGCTTATCTACGTGGCGCATCGCTCTGGAGTAAGATGCAATAATGTAGCCTACGCGATGAGCTATGTCGTCGCGCAAAGGTATTATCTCGCTGCTTTCTCATCTGGATATCCTCATGATTGAGAATGTTATAAAGGAGATCCGGGCGAAATCAAAGCCGTGCAACTTGGGACACGACATCATTCTAGAGGCCTTGGAGCGAGAGCATTCACGAACGTTGTCGACCCTGAGGCCATTGTAACGGATCTTGGAGTTGCGAAGTCGCACTGCAATCGTGCGGCGCGTTGAGCCTCATGCAGAATTCTTCGGGTCTCCTTTATTCGATTGACCAAGACCTCCTTCAATCCTTCCTCGCCAGAATTCTCGAGTTTGGCGTTGAAGTTCTTCCTCACCGTTGCGCCTTTTTACCGGTACCGATCCTCCACAAACGTCAGCCCGCATCGCCAATCCCCCAATCACCCCGCGGGATTCCATTCTTTCAACCACGCGACCCCAGTCGCTCACCCTTCTCCGCAACTCTCAGATAAGCCTACACCTTTTCATTCGCCAAGTCCCCGATCACCCCGCGAAAAAGCTTGTTTAGCTAGCATGCTTGGCAAGGCTGAAGATAGGCCTGGGCGTGCAGAGTGGTTGGGAATAATGTACGCGTGTGCATAGATTTGAGAGATGCAGTATGAAGGGCACAGTGGCACTTACATGGCGTGTTCTTTGGAGAAGATCAACTGGTTGAGAAGTCGTGAGTGGGTCGTCGGCGATCGAGGCGGGCACCGAGGGTCGTCAAGGATGCTGCATCGGGTTGGTATTGCTGTGGGTTGGAGGCGTCAGGCTTTGAGATCGGAGGTTAGCTGTGGGTGTAGGCAGGGTGCCTATATAAAGAGGGGAGAGCGTGGTGGGAGAAAGCCGTTTGTTTGTACGTAACGCTGCTCCGTTCAAGTAACAAACATTACGCTTTTTGGTCAAGAGCCTCATTCAAAACGGACCTCGACACCTTATTTCGTCAACACAAGTACGCCAGAATGGCCGACAGTAACACAATGACTGAGCGATATCAGTCTTTCGGCATCGGCGGAGCTGGCAACTTCCGTAGGTTCACCGCTTGCTTCCGCAACCCCTTCCGCCCTTGCACCGTCTCATCATTGCTCTTCGCAAAACGAATCGTCCATCTCCTACCCCAGCCCTGGTGCTCTCTTTGCCGACCATGAGGTTCATCAATGCTGATATAGACACAGGCCGAGTATCCATCGTCCAAGATGCCAAGGTAAATCTTGCTTCCATCGCCGACGAAGGTATGTTGATCAGCCCCATGCCACTTCGATGTAGCATAATGGTAAGCGCGGTACTGACGGCTTGTAGTTACTCCCGCCCGTCGCTTCAGCTCCAGCGGCAGCGGCGAACGACGACGAAGCAGCATCACCTCCTTCAGGAATATGTTCAGGAGGACAAGCTCCGTCAGTGAGCCGGAGAAGATCGAGGAGTAGAAGCGACCCGAAGTTGAACAGCATTGGCTGTGGCGGCTCGTGTGTCGGATGTGATACAGAGCAGGAAAGCGAATAAGGCTGGATTGTAGGAGTTGATTCTTGCCCAAGAGCAGTCTCTGGGTTACAAGTCTTCTGTCTTTTGCGATAATGTGCACGATACCAAATTCAAGTTGCCTTCCTGGATCTTCAGTCTTCCTCATGACTCGCCTCCCAGATCCGTATGCTCTTCCAGAAATGCTCTTATAGCCTCGAGCGGCACGCCTCTCCTCATACCTGTCTGGTCGTCCCAAGAAGAGTGCAGCCCCACGAGTCGACCGTTTCCTCGCTCAATCAGCGGTGCCCCGCTATGCCCCCAATATGTCCAACAATCATGCATTAGTGCACCAATCTCAGAGTTGTCCTGCGGATCCTGACCGGCAGCCAAGCCATGATATTCGCCGTCGCTGATATGCAGGGTATCGTATCCCGTGCGCTTACCCGGCTCGTCGACTTCGAGGTCCTCGCTCCCTGGGTGCCCGACGCATATTAGTGGTGCATTATCTGTTAAGATCGATTGCGCTGGGGCGAGCGTTGCGTAGGGGAAAATCGGCTGCTGGATTGTTGGAGCAGTGCCTGACGAGGTTTTTGTGAGCGGCTCCGCTGATGTCACTTGGAGCAGTGCAAGATCTCGCCGTGGATCCCATGCCACACACACAGCTCGGACTACCTCGCCGGTAGCGAAGACTAGCCAATGATGATCGGGGGAAATTGCGCTGTCTTCGTCCTCTGCTACGCAGTGGGAGCAGGTGAGGAGTAAACCTTGAGGCGATATGCATACAGCTGTTCCTGCCTCTTCCTGCGCAAATACAAGTGCGGCTTCGACTGAGCGTATGATGGTAGGAGCAACCTCATGCCTGGACGCTGTTTCCTCGCGGACGAAGTCCTTCAGCTGCGTGCTCCTCGCTCGTAGTTTTTCTCGTTTGCGAACCAGCAAGTTGTTGTTCCTGCGATTTAATCCGGTGATCTTGGGTGTCAGGGGACTGGGTAGCACATCTATTCTGGGAGGAACCGGGGCATTCTTCAGGGTTATTGGTCGTTCAGGTGGTGATGCAGGAGAGGCTTGCTTTGCGAGATTGTGAGCGGCCTGCCGCGATTGTGATCTCGTGGTGCGAGACATCCCTCCAGGATAGGCGTACAAAGCTGTTGGATGAAGATCAAACCTGCAATAGGATTATGCTCCCCATATGGACAATTGATGCCTGGAAGTGGCACAGCGAAAGCGATGTTTCGTGAATGTCGTTGATTGGCTGGCGAAGCGAGCCTTGATGGGGCGTAGGGCAGGGGCGGCCCTCCAACTCGCGTCCTCTCATCACAATTCACATGAATTTCATGGCCATTTCCGGACAATCAGATGGATTCTCAAGACCCAAGACTGGTGGAAGATGTACTGCATACAATGCGCATGTCATTTTACCGACGAAGTAATCACACAACGCGAGCTGCCGTACCAGGCCGTTATTACTCTCCCACATGGGCACAATGCGGCCGTGAAACCCGGATCGTATGTGACATCATCGGGAGGCTGCGACGTGTTTTCGAACCAAAATTGACCAGGTAGGAATGACAGGGGACTGAGAGCACACAAACGCTGTTCTTCACCGTAGAGAAGTAATGTATATTCCATTAAGGTGCGCGTTGAACGACAATTTGTAAGTCTGCAACGACGCACTCGTCGTGTTTGCTGACAACTTCTCTTCAGCAACCGGCTACCCTAGGCACATTAAAGTACGCAGCGCCGCTCATCAAATTCAAACCAACAGCCGTCCGAGCCTTACTCGACATCCTCGCCATGGTCTGGCTCCTCACCAAGATACTTCAGCCGATTGCCATGGTACCCGTCCCTGTCCTTCCTATGCTTAAGGTCCTAGTACCCTTGAATCTCTCGAGCCACCTCACCTTCCTCCTCCTGACGATGGTGCATTTTAGCAACGATGCGGCACTCTTTGGCCTTTGGAGGAATGATGGGGCCGGCCTTACCCTTCAAGTCCAGCCAGTGAGCGTAAGCATGCATCCCATCTTGCAAAATGGCCACAGGCTTCCGAGCCGACGCCACTTCGTCGTCTTGCAAACCTTCGTGGCGTAGCGAAACGCACATACGGAGCATGAGCTGGCTGGTATGCACTGCAGGAGGAGCCAGCTGACCGGGGACTTTGCTCTCGCCGATTCGCCATAGGAGACGATTTTCCCGGTCCACAATGCGGGATTAGGGAGACTCGTCGAGGTACACGTCAAGTTGTGAGATACCATGGGTCCAGCGGGTCTCTACGATGCTCGTTATGATGGTGTGTGGATCCCAGTCGATTTTAAGATCGGTCGGGAATCGCTCGGGGTTCTGGATCGGTACTCGGATGGGCCCAGCTGGGTTCGCTTCGTTCTTTTTCCGTGGGACTTGAGGGTACATTTTCGTCTACACCTTCGTTCTCGGGTTCGTCGGACTCCCCCATACTGGCAAGATCTGGTGGTTCATCGTCCGCTAGGTCTGCTTGATCATAGGAAGGTGCATGAATGGATGTTTGCACAGGTCCCGGCGTTGTCTCATGGAACGTAGCGCCTTCTGAGCCGCTCGATCAGGCGGTGGTAAACCCCTCGCTCGTACCTCCTTACCCGACGTATCATTGATTCGGAACCTTGCCCTGATACTTTCCTTTACCGTCGACCTCGTCAAAGCATGCTCCCGTTGCGTCGAACCGGACGGAGTATCGCCTCGAACCCACATCTCCTCGACCGGCTCGTCAGTCTCGAAGTTGGACTCCTCCAATTTATTCAGCTGGAACCTAGCCCACGCCCGCCCAGTGGCTTTGACGTCAATCGTATCGTCGTCGCGAGAGATCTTCAGGATAATGTCACATAAGATGACCATTCGCTTGAACGGAGTTTGCAATAGCTCAGCCTCCGCCATGGTAATCGTTCCGTCGCTGCCTCGGTGGATCTAGAATGTCGGCACGGTGCCTCCCGTGAGATCCTGGATATGGAAGTAAAGGCACGGTGCCTCGATTGGCTCCTTGACATAGCCCTCCATGAAACATATATGATATACGATGCCGTTTGAGTAATGCGCGAGATAAGGGTGCGAGTGGTGGAGGTCAGGTCAGAGACAAAGGGTGTTGGCGGTAGGCGACGATGGTCGACAATGCAACCGCGACAGTCAACTTGTGGCAGCTGAACCTTTCGATCTGAGCGACAGGCGAGGGCACCGCAAGATGGAAAGGTCCATGTACACAATGTTTCGAGATGCCGGTGCCAGAGCTGCGGCGCCGATACCCACGACTCGCACAATGTTCAACTGTACTTCAACACAACACATGAATTATGAGCGCACTATGAATGCGACCTCGTGTATAAGAAAACCAGCACATTCATTTTCTTTTTTTCCAAACCCCATTCTCATGCTACGCCCCACTCCCAACTCCTAGAGCTCATCCACGATGTCCAAAGCAGACTCCAGCCACCCAACCTTCTACCTCGACCTAATCCGTCGCCTCCTCTCCCCCACTGGCTGGGAATTCTACAAAAAGCTCGCGCTAGACACGCTCCAAGGTCGCGGAAAACCTTGGAAGTATACCCAGGATGACACCTCTTCCGTTACTTACGTCTTCACTGCCTTCCTAGAAGGTAAGCCTCTAGTAAGCTTGCTTCATCAGGACCTCGCCTTAGAGCTTCACTCGGGAAGTGATGCTGACCTTCCTCCAACTATTGTCGAACAGATCGACGTGGAGGCGTTCAATAGGTACAAGGAGCTGATGACAGAGTTCAAGCAGCGGTTTCTCGACAATCCTGAGCCGGTTCCAGGCTTGAAGAAGGTGAGCTATCTCAAGGTGATTGAGGCTGATAGGGAAGAAGCTATTCAGTACTTACAAACTCATGGTTCGCAGCCCGCGCAGTTAGCTCCTGGGAGTGTGGCGGCTGGTACGCATGTGCAGGAGGACGTGGATAGCTTGGAGGCCTCTTTGCGGGCTTTGAATATGTAAACTCTCAACTCTTCTCAGGCTTGTGTCTGCTCAGTATTCTATGCATAACTGGCATATTCCCTTTGCTAAATGTGTTTAGTGGTACGTTAAACTGATTTACAACGCATACATTCTAGAACATATATTTGATCTGTGATATTTTACCCACCGTGATAACTCCCTTCTCCTGCCATTCCCACCGCAACCATAAAGTGGCGAGCATCATGTCTGCCCAGGATAATGAATCAGATCAGAGAACTGCTATCCTATCCATGATGCGGTCTCTCTCAGGGAAGACACTATTTGAAATCTATCGCACCTCGTTAAAGGACATGCTCACTCCATCGGCTACTTCCAGCCTCTCTTCTCAAACGGTTCAGCATATCCTACGTGTCTGTCCTGGGATTACGAAGCTTCACAATGATTTGATGCAGGTCATACAGAAAACACAGAAGGACGGGGATATGAATGACCTTTCGGATTCGTTGAGCGCACTATCGATCAATAACAAGGATGATCTTCTCGAGGCGATGAGCGCAATGAAGATATAACCAGACGACTGCGACAAGAGATGCAGTTCATCAAGATCAGACAAATGGAGTCGATCGAACCAGTAAAGAATGAAAATCTGAGGAGAGGACAGACAAGGTAGAGTCCAAGGTTAGACGCGACAGTAGGGCGCCGACTCGAAACACAATGGAAAGATCCGCCGTAGACATGATAAACCACCCATGAAACCGTGACTCCGACGAGCCAATGCGCCGAGACAATGAACCACTCACTTAGCCCTGGTCTTCCTAGCAGCCTTCTTCTTGTCGTTGCGTTCCTTGGCGAGGACAGGGACCTTGCCCTTCTTGTAGAACTCATCGCCGAAGCGCTCGATCTCCTTGCACAAGCTGGATTGCGAGCGGACTGGGCGTGGACCAGCCACACCCTTGATCTGCTTGCCAGCGAAGCGGGAATTGAAGTCCTTCACGAACTTCTCCCAGCCATCATCCGGCTTGCCGTTGTCACCGAGGTGAGCGAGAATCCACTCACGCTCTGCGTTGACGTACTCGGAGACGACTTGACGGAAGCGCACGTGGGTATTGCGACGAATTTGCTGGACGGAACGCTTGTTGAGAATGGTCATGGCTTCCTGGGAGTTCCAGTCCTTGGGAGGGGGGTTCGTGAAGATGCGACGATTGCCCTTGGTGTCGGTGAACTTGATGACGAGCTTGTGCTTCTGATCAACGATCGAGCCATCAAAGTCGCGCTCCCAGCGACCCGGGATGAACTGCGTGAAGATGGGTGTAGTGGGGAACTTATCATCGTCAGATGCAGTGTAGTTCTTGAGGTTAGCAGCGGAGCCGAAAGTAACTTTCCTGAAGATATCCTTTCGTTCGACAGTGCCTGGAGAGCCGGGGACGTCGACATCGCTGTCGTAGATGTCGCTACCAGCCTTGATACCAGTCGCAATGAGGTCCGCGTCCTTGGTGGCATCCACAAAGCGGTCCTTGCCCTTCACTGCTGGGCACATGAGGGTCAGGGTGACGTTGGGATCAGACTCGTCAGGAACCTGCTCCATGACGACTGAGTCCTGGGTGAGTGTCTTGATAGGGACTGGAGCCAGGGCAGCTTTGGCCTTGGCCTTGGCCTTGATGAGCTTAGCAGCCGGAGCGGACTTGACGCTCTTCGGAGCTGGAGTATCCTGGACCTCGACGGGAGATGGGGGGGTGACGACAATCTCAGGAATGGCGACAGCCTGAGTAGAGACAGAAGCTGGGACAGAATCGTCACCCATGCTCACAAGGATCTTGGCAGCTTCGATGTCTTTCTCAGTGACAGATTGTTTGAAGTCAACAAGGGCTTTAGCGGCGGCCACGGAGTCCTTGTCGTATCCAGGAGAGTACTTGATCTTGGCCTTGCCAGTGGTGTTCGGCTTGAATCCTGGAAAGTCTGGATTGACCCAGGCCTTCGAAGCAGTCTTGTTGGCAGCATCGCGTGACTTCTCGGCGCGGGACTTTTCAGCAGCGACAGAGGCCTTACGAGCAGCCTGACCACGAATAGAAACCATGGTGGAGTTGCTAGTTAAGTGGGACCGGAAGGTTCTTGGAGAATGCGGAAAGTGATGTCGAATGCAAAAGTTGTCCTTCACGCAAGGAGCGGATTAGGGTATCGCAATGAGCAGCTGGTTGGAAATGGGCTCTCCAAAGTCGAGGAGGTGTGGACGGGCGTCAACGCCGGATACAACACCGGTATGGAAGAAGAAGAGGAGGAAGAGGATGGTGCTGAAAGAGTACCAGCTCAGAGGCAGAGAAAATAGGCGTCAAGCCAGTGACGAAGGAAGGAGAAGGGACAAAGTATGAGAGCTGGAAGCCGAAGTTGAGTATGCAGAAGAAACTGTGTGAAGGAAAGAGGAGGTTGAGGAGATGGAGGAGTCGAATCGGAGGCTTTTTATGCCAGAGGCCTGCGAGCTCGCCGCGAGGTCTGCTATTGTGGTTCAACAGACAATAGGACGGCGGCGCGCAGCCATCGTGAGTTGAGGTGAAGGCTGCTTTGCTCGCGGACGGCTGCGAGCAGTTCGAAAAGGTGGCCTAGCCAATCAGAGACAGAAATAGTAGCTGGATTACCCACTTGCCACGAGGTGACCGTATGTTTGACAATAGAAAGTGAAAAGGTTGTGAACCGTATTGTCCCCCATTGCAAGAGTCGGAGGGCTGAAGTCCGATTGTGCACCTTTTTGGGACTGCGCAGTCCTCAATAAGCGTCATTAGCGCATATTGCCGATTTTGTGAACAATAGGTGCGCGTTGAGGCACGTAGAGCGCTGAGCGTTGCGGCGAAGGGTAGTTCTGCGCGGACAGTATTGCGACCATGCCATCTCGCCGCGACGCCTTGTGGACGGCAATCGTACTCGGCTGGGGTATCCTCAGTATTGACCGTCATACTCCTGAGTGGATCGTACCTGTAGAGCTGAAGCCGTTCATCTCTTGAGTTGGTAGAGTGAACAGTGTCGCGTGTCCGTCATTCACCTCCGCTCCACACTACCCGAATTTGGGCCAGGTGGGTTCGTATAGATCTTTCAGGCTTGCTCATTACTCAAATTGTAGACAGCATTGTCGAAATATCATTAAAGCATATGTGAGTAGATGGAGAAATCATGGTAGACCCAGCTATGACGTTGCGCATTTGTCCATGCAATGGCGGTCAGGGTCGCTCTAAGCCGTGTTCGGCAAGAGCGAGGGTCACAGCACCTAGGTGCCAAACGTCCGCAAGCCTTCATTCCTACAGTACTACTTACGGGTTTGGAAGAATTCGTGTTGTAGATTCATCGCATCCATTAAAATGCCGCTCACTTTCAAGTTTGGTGTTGAGGTCTCGACTGGTCGGCATTTCTGAGTCAAAACGCCGACAACCGCACGGACCTCCAATTCAACCTTCCTAACCGGGCAACTAACGCAAATCTGTTGATCGTATTTCACTCTCAGTTTTTTGGTGTTGAGCTTGGTTGAATGGATGCACAATGGACATCACCAGGGCACGATGTATGCATATGCTTCACTTTACGTACTACTAACTCACAGCCTCATGCCCTCTTCTCCACCACAGGGTTGGCACCCTCACGCGCGGCGAGCAGCTTCTCGGCCCACTCCTTCAGCACGAACTTCTTGATCTTCCCGCTACCGGTCAGCGGCACCTCGTCGCTACAGTCCTCACGCAGCCAAAACACATGCACAGGAGCCTTATGCCGACCGAGCACCTTCCTCACCCATGACCTGACCTCCTCCAGACCCAATTGTTGCTTGGTCTCCTCAGAGCGAAGCAAAAACGCGGCAGGCACCTCGACGTAACGCGGATGCGAAACACCAACAACGATGGCGCGCGATATAGCAGGGTGCTCAACGAGGCGCTCTTCGATCTCGAGAGGATAAATGTTCTCGCCGCCTGCAATGCGCTCAGCAATAGGAGCATTAATAGCTGGCGATATACTCACCTCGAATGATGATATCCTTGAACCGTCCCGTGATCGTACAATATCCATCCACATTCACCACCGCCTCGTCTCCCGTATGCAGCCACACCTCCCCATGCTCATCGCGCACCAACAGCTCAGCCGTCTTCTCCTCATTCTCCCAATACCCTCTACAGACCTGATACCCCGCAACACACAGCTCCCCTCTCACGCCAATTGGCACGACCCTGTTCTCGCGATCCACAATTTTCACCCTCGCATGCGGCATCACTGTCCCCACAGTTGTGAGCCTCGCATGTAGAGAATCGGTGGTATGTGCGTTGAACACCGTAGGACTCGCTTCGGTGAGCCCATAGCTACTGGTAAAGTCAGTCATACCGAGTTCGTTGACCATGCGCTCCATAAGCCAGCGGGGCACTGGGCTGCCGGCTACAATGCCAGTGCGTAGGTGCGATTTCCAGCCCGCGGGTTTTGGGATGTTGATGATGGACTCTATCATCGCGGGGACGCCATGGAGTGCCGTGCATTGCTCGTCGTGAATAGCACGCATCGTGGCGACAGGGTCGAACGACTCGACGGGATAGACGACGCGGCTGCCGTGGGTGAGGGTCGCGAGAAGCCCGAGGGTGAGACCGAAGCAATGGAAGAGAGGCGGTGGGCAGCAGAGGGTGTCGCTAGGCGTGAGGGACATGCGGTCGCCGACGAAGCGGGAATTGTTTATGAGGTTGCTGGTGTAGTATTAGCAGAAAGCAAACGATGAAGAGGAGGCAGGACGCACTGGTGGGTCAGCATTGCGGCTTTGGGGTTCCCGGTGCTGCCGCTTGTGAACTGAAGGTTTACAACGTCGCAAGGGCTGGTTATGCCATCGAAGATGTCGAGGATATGTTCTGGTATTAAGTCGGCATCGTTGAGGAAGCCTTCATAGTGAAGGAACGTGTCATCGTCGCTACGGATTAGGCACACAGTCCTCAGCTCTGGAAGAGTGGCTACGAGATCTTGTCGTCGCAGTTTCTGAAGCAACGGACCGTTGTCGAAGTTGCTGATGTTCTGGCTAGTGAAAAGCATTCTGCACTCTATGCGCTTCAGCGACTTCATATACCTTATATGATGGAATTGATACTCACTCGTATGCCTCAACGCGTACTCCGCCTCCGTAGCAGTATAGGTATTGTTCAACGTAACGCAGATAGCGCCAATTCGAGCACATGCAAAGAATACGCCGACATATTCTTCACAGTTGCCACACATGATACCGATTCTGTCTCTTGGTCTCACACCATATCGTAACAATGCTCTTGCCACTCGGTTCGACAGTTCCCATAACTGATGATACGTCCATCGTGCGCCCGTCCACGAGATAACAAGACACTCATTGTTGGGGTAGAGCTCGGCCTGCTGCGCTAAGAGTTGAGGAAGTGTGATTTGTAGGAGCGGAGGGTCCAATGGACCAGAAACAAGGGATAGGTTCGGGTATGGGGGGAGGACATAAGGGTCAATCTGGAGGAGTGTTTGGTTGAGTCGTTGGAGAGCATCGTACCGGCGCTGATCGTGGAGCTCCGCCATGAATTCCCGTCTCTGCCCTCGCCAAACATGTACTTGTCTATCTATGCAGTCGCAAACGCTCAATGGAGCTGGATTGAGTGTACTGGCACCACATAAGTCGAGAGGGGGTGGAACACTGGAAAAGATAGACTGAGTGAGGTGACAAGGTACGCACCGACCCAAACGACGTCGAGGATGGCCCGGAGACAAGAGTTCCCCATCGTCATTTGACGGCTCGCTGATGACTCGGATCTAAACTTCTGGCATGTGCAAGTTATCAGATCTCCTCGGGATGTCATCTGCTGAGTCCTGGCCTGCTTTGCTTGCCTGCCTCGCTTGTAGCCTCACCCTAGGTCGCTCGAGAGACAGGCCTAAGAGACCGTCAGCACGCCATTGACATCACTCACCCCAGTATCTCAGGTGATTGACAAAGATTGGCGGAGGCTTTGCCCCAGTAGGAAGAATGGGCGGCTGCGAAACCTGGTAGATGCTGCAACATGCTCATCTCTGATGCTGAGCATCCATGTTCGTCTTTTGATCTGATAAAAGACTGATGCCAAGGTGTGATGGACCCGCAGCGACATCGGAAGCGGCGAGAATTTTTATCAGATGGTGGAGATGAAGAGCTGATTGGAGTGCCATGACGAAGCCAAGGACGGAGGACGTTGTGGGCGAGAAGGATGCGGGATGCGCTGTTTTCCTCCGACAATCTTGCTCGGCAGAATACGAGATTCTTTCGCATTGCTGCTGTCATGCGAATCCATAATGGCTATGCTAGTGCGAATATGAACCTAGGTCAATGGTGATAGTCTGTCGCTGTGCAAATGTCGTCAGTACTGATGCTCACCAAGCAACGGCTCCGGCGGCTCTTTCCGGGAACAACAAAGGTTCCAAAGTGGACGGGTGATAAGAGCTGGTTCTGGGGTGCCCCAACAACAACTTAGGAGAGTTTCAAGGTGGAGCGCCCCTCAATCACCCGTTTTAGGTCGCTTGGGGAGTCCTCGGATCAGATAAAAATTTTCTGGCGCTATGCATGCAAGAGCCGAACGGCCAAGGAATGCAAAGCCGGCGCACAAGGTGTGATTAAAGTTATCTGATCCGCACCCTGCGTTGATGGTGCAGGGATGCGGTTATCCGGGCAATATGACGTGGACCCCCGGGCGGTATAGTGGGTTGTGTATTGTGCGCATTGTAACGAAAACTCGCTAATAGTGGTCTGGAGAACGTCGTCATTTCCCGTCGTACCGTCGAGCAGATTTTAGAAGGGGGATGCTGGCCATGGACGGCTTGAAAATTGATTCAGTATTGGCTTTGACTGATGAAAAGTGATGTTCTGGTGTTTGTCGGCTCTCAATGACAGCCGTAAATACTCCACAATTTAAAGCTTCGCAAGAGCATCTAAGCTCGGTCTGACCTTGCTTTCGCCATCCCACACAAACGGACTGAGCGTGAAAAACTTCTCCCGGTTAACCATCATCAATGCACTTCGCTTATGCGGGAGGTCCATAAGCTTCTCGACATGGAAGCCGTGGGCGAAGTCGTATGCAAGCACTGTGCTGCTTGTCGCTGCAGGCTCGCCCACGAGATTCCATGTCCGCGGCTCATCCAGGAACATGTAATGCATGAGGCCAGACCACCATGCCGAGACTCGGTACGGGCCTCTGAATCTGATGTCGCCGACCAAAGAGTGCCGCCCACGGTCATATGGGGCTGATTGATAGTGTGCACCCATGTGATCTTCCTGTCCAAGAGTGAGATTCCTTTGTCATACCGCGGAGTGGCGAACTTACCATTGCCCAGTAGACTTCAAAGTACGCAAAAAGCACATCGTCGAATGCAGCAAACATGGTGATTACATGCGGGTCCTCATGCAGCTTCCGGAGATACTCTCGATGCTGGTTTAATGTCCCAGTCTCATTCCAGCCTGCAGCGACACGTGGGTCGTTCTGCCAGGCATTGAACAGGGCAAGATGCTCGTCCTTGGTATAGTCGAGAGCAATCATCGTGAAGTGCTCCTGCAGATGTGGAATCCAGCGACTGTAGATGACCGACCCGGGAACCGGTTTTGGTCGACGTACGGGATGCATGGTGTGGCGCGGTACAGCAGGGAACTGCGTCATAGGTGACGTTTGGAAGGGAAACGGTGGGTACTCCGTCGTTATTGGCCTATTGGATGCGTCGAGCTGAGGCGTCCATACTGGACGTGAGCCGAAGGGAGATGCAGCGCCCTGCCAAAAGGTGCTTCGGAGAAGCAGACTCCCATCGTGCGCAGCCGAGGATTCGGAACTCCGAGGGTGTGGATGGAATAGACCAGTATCATATAGATCTCTTTCCAAGGAAGAAGATCCGAGACCATCAAATAAAACTCGTATCGTCTCAATTAGAGGGTGGAGTGAGACCAAGGCGTAAGCGATAAGCCAGAGCTGAGGAGTTGTAGGCCGGTCTTCTGTCCAAGATATGGTTACCAAAGGCGACCGACGTGCTCTAGCCCAAGAGCTGTTGTTGCCCTTGACTGGTAGAGCCTTCGGATTTGGAAAGAGAGCGTCGCTGAACTTGACGTCTGGATTGTGCAGCTGCAATGGCGGCGCCAGAATATTACCCGCTAGGTCATTTTCTGATAATTGTATACGATAGCTCGCGGGTTGACCCTTTGGAGCAAGATTGATGACTGCATAGCTCGTGAGATATGGGTGAGGGAGTTTGAGGATGAAAGGCTTGGTAGATTGCTTTGCCTCGATCTGTTGCCGGGACATCGCAATCAGCACGCTTGGGAGTCTGGATGGAGGAGGCGTAGTAAATGGATGAAGTGATGAGGTCTCTCTGCTTGCCCACGGCGAGAAGAATGCTGATGCTCTTCTGTCAAGCTGTTGGCTCGAGCCACAAGCCGTCTGGGTGCTTTGGGCTAGCTCGGTCCGTTAGATATGCGTTTGTAACTCGTATGAGTACTTTAGCTCGGTGAGCGGGCGGCCAACTCCGGATACTTTTCGCACGCCGCGCCCTATGCGTAGATTGCGGATCCTTGCTCCCTGTCCGCATGCCCTTGCGTATGCCACGGGTGGGTCACGAAGACGCCGTATCAGCTTTCGGTGACACAGCCCGCCCTCTTCTAGGACACTACAGACAGTCCATCTACTTCCAGAATATGTTTCAACGCGGTGGTCTGACCTCTAAGTCGTCAATCACACCCTGACCAATCAGAGTCGAGAGCTGAGCTTGGTATATCCCGTACATGGAAAGCACTTTTGACTCTTTGCTCAAACACCCCTCGCTCAAATCGACACCAAACATGGCTTCTCATGAGCAATCCCCAAGGCCATCCACACCCACCGGCAATTCTGCCGTGTACGATCTCATTTGCGTCGGTTTTGGGCCAGCTCAACTGGCTACAGCTATCGCGAACCGGGAATCTCGTGAGACGTCGAAGTTGCTGTTCTTAGAACGCAAGCCATCGTTCGAATGGCATCCCACCTCCCAGCTTCCTGGAACACGGATGGAAGACCCGTTCATCTTCGACCTAGCAACGACGAGAAACCCACGATCGGCTTTCAGCTATACCAACTATCTTCTTAGCCGCAATCGACTTGTCGAATTCGCGAACTCAGACCGCTTGAATCCTCTGCGCTTGGAGTTTGAAGACTACCTTAAATGGTGCGCTGAGCAGTTCAAAGATGAAGTCCAGTTTGGCCACGAAGTCACCAAAGTCGAGTCAGGAACATCTGCCGGAATCGTTCAGTACTGGAACGTATCGTTCACAGACAGAAGCGGCAAGTCCCATGTGGCACAGGCGAGAAACATTCTGGCCCCTTCCTCGTCCACCAAAAGCGAGACGAAACCGAAACCTCTGACGAGTGTTGACTTCTGGGCTGGGCAGCGAATCATCCCAATGAAAGATTATCTGGCGAGACGACATGACTTACGGGAGCGTCATGAACCACGACTCGATATCGCGGTCGTTGGCTCCAGTAAGCAGACCATCGAGATACTGAACGACCTCTTGTCCTGCCCGCGTTTGGGGAATGTAACTGTTGTAACTGAAAACGGATCGCTCGCTCCCCTCGAAATATTGCACGAAGATCCGGAGCCACCTCAGCCAAAGCTGTGTTCGATCTGGACGAAGCCAGCTTGCGAACAGAGGCAGAAAATCCCGGACTGCTCGGAAGTTATTCAAAGCATCTACGTTCGGGCATATGAAAAGCAAGTCTCAAGCAAGGGCAAATTCCGACTGCGTGTGATCATGGGAACTGATGTCGCAGAGCCTTGTTCCAAGGCAAACTTCATCATCGCCGACCATGCCCCAAGCAAGAGATTGAACGGTAGCCTGTTCGAAAGCATTGATTCGCTCGTCCTAGGTTGCCGGCAGAAGGGCGAAAGCCTCGAAGAAGTCCAGTTCAAGCGAGGGGCAGTTGACGAGAGCTGCAGAATGTGGATGCTTTCAGCTCGTGCAAATGGTGGGCGGTTATTGGCAAGAGACCTTGCAGTGCGGGCCGGGGAGGTGGTGCGAGCTTTGGTCCTGGTTGTGGGTGGGCGAGACGGCGCCAGGATGCTCAATGCCCGGATGTGAGGTGACGAAAGGAGACGCGTCCAATCTGGAAGGTGTCCGGCGTTATGTAATCGCAAAATTTTATCAGATGGCGCTAGTAGCTCTTGGCAGTTTATCCCCGACATCGCTCCGAACGTGATGACATCGTGTCCCTGTCAATCTCCACCATGATGCCAACCATCTACCTGCACGAAGATTCCTTTTTACATCCCAGGGCTCGGGCCCCCCTCCTCACGTGAACCCTCACTGTTACCGCCGGCACTATGCTAGCCCTGTCAACGCGTCTTGGTGCGCCTCTGGCGTCCGATCCCGGATTTCAGCGTCTGCGGCCTCAGAACGGAACAACTTCTGAGGAGGACGTCAACAGGCTCTCCATCGACACCTTTACACGCTATGGGCGTCAAAAGCCCTCAGAACTCATTCGCTAAATCCTTTACCGGCTTCTTCCATCTCTTGTTCTATGCCAATCCGACATGGCTCGACATTCTCCTCGTCTGTATTGGTTGCGTTGCAGCTGTAGCAGCAGGTGTGCCTTTTCCTTTGGTCGGCATCGTCTTCGGGCAGCTCGTCGACACCTTCAATACTGCGACATGCGACAATGAGGGGCCCCGGGTTTCGCCTTCCGGCCTACAAACATCCATCAATGCAAAGGTTCTTTTGCTTGTGTACATCGCCATCGCCTCGTTCGTCCTGATTTATACGCACATCGTATGCTGGAACATTGCCTCCCAACGCCTTGCTCAACGTATACGAGATCGGTACTTAAGAAGCCTGCTCAGACAAGACGTCGCATTTTTCGATGACCTACAGGCCGGAGAAGTCTCCTCGCGCCTCAATGGCGACATTCAAGCTATCGAAACGGGTACGTCAGAGAAAGTTGGCGTCTTCTTGACGTGCGTCTCCTTCTGTGTTACTGCGTACATTGTCGCCTTCATGAAAGATGCTCGTCTCGCTGGTATGCTCATCTCCTTGATCCCGGCGTTCCTCCTCATGACCGTTGCTGGAGGACACTTCGTCCAAAAGTACTCGACGGCCGTGTCCGACTACTTCGCAAAGGCGAGCGCTGTTGCGTCCGAGTGCTTGAATCACGTGGGTCTTGTTCACGCCTTGGGTGCACACGAACGGCTCGGGAGAGTCTTTCAAGAGTATCTGAGCGACGCAAAAAGAGAAGGCATACGCAAGGCAGTCGCGGCTGCTGCCCAAGCCGGCCTACTCTACTTCATTGCTTTTTCTGCCAACGCTCTTGCGTATTGGCAAGGCAGTAGAAAGATTGCGGCCGCTGTGGAGTCTGGTGAAGGGAACACAACGGTGGGCGAGATC
>JAFHBV010000205.1:0-62845 GCA_019022785.1 Pseudomonodictys pantanalensis
CCCCCCCCCCCCCCCCCCCCCCATTTTTTTTTTCAACCAGAATTCCGCATACGCGATTCGCCATAGTCTCGTGGGCTCGGATCTTTTTATAAGACTCAGATACCATTCTAGGCACGAAGACACCCCCCCCCCCAAGACTCATACAGAATGAGATATACGAAATATATCTCGCTGGGGAAGTGGCTGAGGGTGACGTAGCTGGCTGTATGCGGCCACGTTGACCAGGTCACGGAGGGAAGATATTTAAGCCAATACACGACGCCGACTTAAAGAAATACTCCGACGCGGCGAGGGTAGCGATGGGTATAATCAGACGGGGCGTCCACCCGACGGTCTTCTCAGCCACATTCCTCGAGCCCCCCGACCTGAGGTAGCTTGCCAGGAGAACGCGGGTAGATGAGGTGAAGAAAACGCCTGATGGAAGTCAGCTCAGCCATCAGCCTACGGCGCGTCGCGACTAAGGAAATCATACCGATCCAGTTAAAAGTCCAGAGATACGGGGAAATGAGCTTAATCATTCAGGTCTCGAATTTGTAGTGGGCATACTTGTAGGGATACCAATCCGGCAAGGTAGTCGACGCGCGGTGGCTAAGAGCTGAAGGGCACTGTGCTCCAGACCTCCAACCTAAGCTCCAGCTAAAGATCGGGACATAGAACGATTTTGTATTATAAGGCACGAAGCCTTATAAGTCTTTAAATAGAAAATGCATCGAACTGACCCTCGAACTCCATATATGCTTCCTTCACGTCAGCCAGATTCAACCCAATATTATGATCCGGCGAAATCCGGATCTTCCAATTTGTGAAAGGCCCAACTTTGGCAAATTGGCCCTCGGACTTTTCTCCGATCATGCCCTCGATAGTCCCCGGTCCACGGAACTCTGGATCAGCAATCTTGTAGCAGAAATCAAACGCCAATTGGCTATGCTCGAATTCGACCGAGGAACCATCGTCTCTGACGAAGGACTCATTGCCGCCATGTTCAATCTGGACAAAGAGCATGCCATTGTTGGTGGTTGCGCCGACGGCCACGAAGCGCGCTTTGGTCAGGCGAATGTTGCCCAGTCCATGGAGTGGATGCTGGTCCGCTGTCGTGCTTGGGAAGACTGGAGGCACGGTTACGATGATGGTATCCGACCCGCCCTCAACCAACATCCAGAGCTCAATTGCGCTGAGTGGGAATCTTGTGGCCTGGAAAGTTTGCGCGATCTTTCCCTGCGCTTCGATGGCGTTTTCGTACGCCCTGGTAATCTGGCCACGGACGCCAGCAAGTGTTGCGTAATTGAGTTGCGACAGAGGGTCCTCGCCGAGGGTCTCCGCAATGATGTCCACTCGATTAAGCGAAGCAAACTGCAGAGCCCGCTGCGCTTGGTACATCTGCCACATAACGTTTCTCAGAGCAGTCATGTATATTCCTTCCATGAAAGCATTTACGGCGGGAAAGTTGATAGTGCTGGCGTTCAGTCGCTGCTTCGAGAATTCTTTTACTTGCGCGCTCAGCTTTCGATTTTCTTTGTCGAGCCTGTCCCACTCCCGAATGCAGGTGTCGTAGTGTGCAATTTTGTTGTTGCGCTCCACAACGATGTCTACGCTTCTGTCAATTCGACTGATCTTGCTAATCCAAGGGGTCCTACTTGCCAACGAATTGTCTAAAATCTTTCCTCACCTGGTCCGCTTTGTCGCCAATAGCCCGGCTGTATGATTCGAGCAAGTTGTTCATGTCGCGCTCTGCTATAAGTAGTATGTCTGCCCCAGGATCATCTGTTTCAATTTTGCCATCTGTCAGCACTTTGTATCCCTCTTCCAGGCTCTTCCTCACTGCATCATCTCCTTCACCCATCACCGTCCGCATCCTTCGAATCAGATAAGCCTTTTCAATTGTGCGGCCACCGGCATCTTCTGAAATCTCGGTTTTACCAGAGGATATCAAAGTCGAACCCTGAAGTATTGCCATGCTAGGATCCTTGACCATGATACACATGCTCAGCGCATTTATGATTGCAGAAGATGGGAGGTTGAATGAGTCGGCAATAGCATCCTCTGCTTCAGACAGCGATTTCATTAACAATTTCTTTCGCTGCGAGATTGGATCCGTAAATGCTGCGATTGCGCCAAGATCATTCTTCGACTCGCTTCTCAGGTAGTCGATGCACACATTGTTGGCCAATCTCATCGTGTCGCATGAGTTCACGGCAGTCTCGATTTTTGATGCTTGTGCGTCATAATCCTTCCCCGCCGTCAAGTATGCCGAGTACGTCCCTTCCAGAATGCGCAGAGTCTCCCATACGGCATCTTTGTTCAGTTCAGTACTCATGTACAACTGGTATGATCCCCGTGGAACGTAGCCAGGAGCGTTGCCGTAAAAGTCGCGTCCCTTTTGTAATTGGTCCATGTATGCGACAGCTTCCACTTTGACGGCTTTGAGGTTTCTGATCGTGACCTGACCATCTCCGACGGGGTCATTGATGAAGAGAGACAGAGCCTTGTCTCCGTAGGCTTTGCTCAGCGGCGATTTTTCCGCGATTACGTCCACGAATGCTAGCCTATCCTGAAGCCGTTGTAGATAAAGCAACGCTTTCGCGAGTGAGTCGGTTCCTCCGACAAAGTACGCCAGCTTTGCTTTCTCCAGTAGCATCTGGCACTGTACAGGGTGCGCACATGGAATAGTCCAGAGGCATTGGTCCTTGGTACTCTTCCATGCAGCGACAGTCGGTTTCGTGCTGACTCCTGGTTTTCCATTTGCCCCAGCCGGTAGTTGAGGGTTTCCGCGGTCCCCAGTCCCGTAATCACCCCCACGCGTATCCATTCTTCGGAGGCAATTGATTCGAATGGTGTCATCGGCCAAGCTTAATCGGGCCTCGATTTGTTCAAGCAGTTCTAGGCCTTGCTCCGATGCAGCTTGATTCTGTAACTCTTTGAATTGTGCGAGGGCTTTGGCGCAGGATTCAAGCTTGCTGAGCTCCGCGCCCGCGTCAAACAGAGCGAAAAAGTCATCAAGAAGTTGCTGCTTGCCTGCCAAGGATCCGTCGAAGTATGAGTGCGTAATTTCTACGAGCATAGCTAAAGCACGGCCGTGGATGGACCGGAAGGAAACACTGATGTGCCCTGCATCACCACCATTACTTCCAGCCTGATTCGTGTGGTACAAGGCATCGAATCCATTCCCCCCACGAGCTATCAAAGTAATCAGCAATAGGACGATAAGATTCCAATGAATCACTTACAGTACATGTGAGTGTCGAATGTTTCGGACGAGGCATTCTCGATGTACATCTGGAGATCGCCCCCGTTCTCTCCATTGGTTGTATTCGCCGCGGCATCAGGTCCAGATAGGTCAATTCCCACCTTCTTCCCTCCTGGACAATACAGCGAATTCGAGCAAATGAGAAGCTGAGGCGGCTCATAGTGACTGGCTTGTAGCAGCTTGTGGCGGTCAGCTTGTGGCAGCTTGTGGCGGCCAGATTGGAGCGGCTTGTGATGGCCGGCTTGTAGCGGTCTGTAGTGGCTGGCTTGTAGCGACCTTGTGGTGCGCTCTGAGGTTTCGGACGTCCGAGGAGATTTTATTTCGTTCAATATTGTGAGAGTCTCCGAAAACACCGACAAATCCCCTGATAATTCGCCGGGCAGATCAGGTGCATTGTCGGAGACTGAAAGAATAAGTGTGGGATTCGTAGTCGGAAAGTGTAAGGTGTCGCGGTCGGGTGGTAAGTATGACATTGTGCGTGAGGTTGGCTCGGAAAAGAGAAGACCGACGATAACAAAAATCGCAAAATCATCGAGGACAGAAGCATTGCGAGCAGCATTGGGCGGGAAATACTCGGATGACATACATCGTAGGTACCGAGAGGCGAATGCCTCGTGATCTCTTCAGGGGATCAGGTGATGGGGAGCTGAAAAATGAATCCTTCGTTGACGTTACAAAGGGTGAGGCGGTGGGCAGCTGAGAGTCCAGCCCTTCGTTACTGTTACATCGGACGAGGCGGTGAGCAGTAGAGAGCTGCGTACATCGTTACCAATACAAATGATGAAGCTGGGAGCCGAAGTCGAATGTATCCTACCTACCAAAAGATGAGCTGATACGGAGCCGAATGCCGAATTCTTTCTTCCTTACCGCTATAGAAGATGAGGTGATGGGGCAACATGTAGGATTTTCAATATTTGTAGAGCCAGTCGGGATAATGCTGCAGCCAGCAGTCGTGCCACCTAACCCCGGCTAAGGGCGCAGCTAACCGACTCATATCGTTTTCAGTACGGGATCGATATATTCTCAGCCTCTCTTATGGCTTCTATTCTTGCTTCCGAGCTCATATGACGAAGGGCGACAAACGATGTCGTAAGTTTTGTCGAGATATATAGCCACCGCAACGCAGACGACATGTTTCCACAGCACTCTCAATTTGCCCTGCATTTTCAACCAGACCCTGTACGATTCAAAAATGTCTAATACCGATTTCAAGCAACTGTCCTTGCAAGATTACCAAGCCGCCCTCAAGGGGCGCAGTGTCACTTGTGGCTGGGACGTGGTAGTCTGCTATACGGCTCGAGAGCTAAACGCGCTTTTGAACACACAATGGGCTACTTTGAATCTACCCACCTCCTTGACGAAGGAAATTCCCGACGACGATTACCCTGCAATTTACTATTACAATATCCATCTGGGGGCACCCATCCTGCAATTCACTACAAGCAACGACGGACGTGCTTGCCTGAGGTGCCCCTTGGATGGCACTTACAAACGTGATCTCTACGAAGATGGTCAGATACACAAACGCGGCACTATCAAGACGATTCCACCCAACGTCTATGTGTTGGACATCGAAGTACCGTTGACTTTGGTGACTGCGAATGAAGAAACCGCGACTGAGGTGAGTATGGGCTATGTTGCGTGGCCTGTTACGGGGACAAGGGCTAATGGCCACCAGAGACCCTCGCCCAGTGGAACCTCCCCCAGTGACGAGGAATCGGACAAATGCATCGTGTTCCACTTTACAAACAAAGGGGCCACAAGTTTCAAGGTTAACCAGATCGGGACCGGCACAAATGACACGGATCCTGTCGTGTTTGACTTAGCCGATCAACTGTCAAGCATCTTCTCCCTATCGGTTGAGGAATTCAATGCAATTCCTCTTGCTCGTGTTACCCATGCGCTACCACCCGAGAATGAGGTGACTACAGCAAGAGATCTTCTGAGGCCAAAGAGCTTCATTTTCACCACCCAGGAAGACACAAACGGTGGGGCCTTGCTCATCTGGATGCAGACTCAGGGAAGTGGCTCTCAAATTGGAAACGCGCATCCTAATTTTCAGCCCCCGCAAAGATTGACAGAGGCGATTCTATCGGTTCCTTCCGGCTCCCACGCGGCAATCATCGTCAACCATGGTTAGTAAGCCCGGGCTTGAAGCTACCTGGTTCTCGCCAAAGTGAGCTTCCACCGAATCTAAACCTCGTTGATGTCTCACTTCGGGAAATCAAGTGAACGCTAGCCCAATACCCCCCATTCGAGAATAGTGGCTGACTCGATGACCCAAATCGTAGATCTTTTCATCAGCAACTTCCTCAAAGACGAATTGAGTCGCCAGTGGAATACCGCAGTTGAGGCCGTCAAGACCACGGAGGCCTTCAAGCTGAATTGTCCGCTGAGGCAGGACATCGTCGAGTTCAGACGCAATGACGGGAACTGGTGGAATCACCACCTCACCAGTAACGGTTTCCATGTCGACTTCACGAAAGACGTCCTTGTGTTGGAGATAAAGGACGACGCAAACCTGACCACAAATGCTGTTTGGAGTTTCAGAAAAGAGGCATATGTCAAGTGGGATGCTACCGGTTTGCTGGACGGATCCGAGAATTGGGGCGGAGTCGATCTTACCGTCACGGTGGACCAGGTGAGCAACACTGCGCCAGGACTACTCTCGACACTAAGACCCCCTTACAGAAAACACCAGCTGTGGATCTCGCGACCATGTCGAGGGACAGCACCATTCCGATAACCATCCAACTCGATTCGGAGGCGTTCAAGTGCACAATGAAGGTGCACCAATACCCCTGGGTGGATTACATGAGCGCCAATCCTCCTTCGAAGAAATTGCCAAAGTCGGTGCAGCAGATGAAGTTTGAATTCTCCCCCATCAACCTCCCACTCCCCCAGTTAAACTTCTTCCGCGCTCAGAACGTTTTTGCCCCTGGGAAGACGGCGATCAAAGCTACCGCCACCATTGCCCCGTACGATTTCGTCGTACTCGGCGATATACCGCATCCGGCAAATATGCTCTTAGCCGCCCCTACTGAGTGTCTCCCGTCAACCCGTTTCCGCGCTCAGAATCGCGAGCACGATGCCTGGAACAACCTTCGAGCTGCCCCGGACAGATACTACCTCAGAAAGGCCCAGTCACTAGCCGCAGCACCCGACGTAGACCGCATGAAGGCAATGTACGACACCTTGTATACAGACGAGCTCGGCTTCGCGCGCGAGTTTGTATCCGCTGTGAGGACTGGCGAGCCGACCGTCGTGGCCAGCCTTTTCGAGAGCAAAGGCTACGATCTCACCACGGTAGCGGCCACCTGCATGGACGCGCTGAGCGTGCCGGGGCCTGACTTCGACCTCCGCTTTGTCGGTGGCATGTACTCGTTTGAGCTTAGGGGCACCAAATCAATGATCTTTGTGGAACCAAAGACGAGAATCATCTGGATTGACACCAAGCCTGCGCAAGACCAGGAGCAGGATCCGGCAACAGGAACGACGACCTTCACGGACGTAGCGGCGCAGATTGTGTACTCGGGCCAATTCACGCGCAAGAGCAACGAGAATGGCGAGATTGTTGAAGACGGATTCACTGGCAAGAGATGGTCCAAGGACACTCCCGATTCCAAAGAAGACGTGACAGCCAAGCGTTGCTACTACCAGGGCGGCACCACCCTCAAGTCCAGCCACGGGCGCAGGAAGGTGGGCGGCGTACTCGGAGGTCTAGGCTCAGAATGGGCCGACTGGTACGAAACCTCCTGGATGGGGCAAATTGGTGCGCTACTCACCATCTTCGGGGCCGTCCAACTCACTCTTCCACTTGTCAAATTGCTAGTGAAGAACAGAGGAGCGGTGGCGGAGTATGGGCGAGGCGTGGCGGAATTGACATCCCGCGTCACGGCGAATTTGGGGAGGAGAGTCCGGGCCACCTTTCTAAACGAGAGACTGCCACTCGCCCCGCTGCTGGACGGGGCCGCTCTTGAGGCTGGCCGCGAGGCGAACGCAGCAATCGGGAACGTCGAAGTTGTGGACGGCGCCCTTATGGAGGCCGTTAAGAAGAGAGTCACTAGACGGTGGCTAGAAGCGGCCATCGCACACGTTCGGGCTAACATATCGCTGCGGGCGCTACAGGAAAACACTATCGTAGCTACACTAGGCGGTGAGACTGCGGAGGATCTCAAACGGGATTGTGCAACCGCTGCGAAGGATTGGGTCGACAGCAATATGGATGCGGACAAGTTGGAGCCGTTCGTGAAAAGCAAAATCGAAGCAGTCGTGGCACGCAAAGCGTGCCAGAGGGCGGACACCAAAATTGAACAAATTAGAGAGGAAGTTAAGGCTCTTGAGAAGAATAGGTTCGAGATACAAGAAAGCCTGGAGGCGTATACGGAGAGACGGGCCAAGGTAGAGAAGAACGAAGGGGGTTTGCCGGACGAGCAAGTAAAGAAGATATTAAAAGAAGTGGACGAGGAGGTTGCTCAAAAGACGGCGGAGCTAATAGGAAAAGATGAGGCGAAGGAGAAAAAGGTGAAGGAGGAGAGTGCATTCGAAGCACTGAGAGAAAAACGGGACAAGGACAGACTGACAAAGGAGACGGAAGCGAAAAAACTGCAGGAGGATATACTTAAACGCAGACCATAGGGTCCGGACTATTGGAAGTGTTTCCCTATTTCATTTCAGGCTACACTTATATCTACTCTCTTGGTCGCATCTTCTATTTTCTAGGTAGCTTTTCGATTTAGTTAGCGAATATCAGTATTGTTCAAGCTCTATACTCGCTCTCTTCTATTAGTCTAATTGACTATGAGGTTTTATCATGAATCAATAACCCTCTTATACCAAGTCTAGGGGTATATTAATCGAGATTCAAGCCAAGAATGGCCTGATCAGCGGGGGTATGGCTCGTGATGAGGCCCAGGCCTGTTCCTGCGGCCACTATAACCGCCTCCACCGCTAGCACGCGGGCCGTTGTGACCACTGCTCCGATGCCCTCCAAAATCACCAGATGGGACGGTCGGACCACCATTCCGGTAACCTGCATAGCCACCGGATTGAACAGATTGGTCATTGTCCCGGTGATATCCAAAGATACCAGGCTGGCCGAATTGTTGATCGTTCTGAGGCCTTCCGAACCCTCCAGATTGGAAAGATTGGCCGCCGTTGCGCCGATTCCCAGAGACCCGGGATTGGGCGGATTGAGTTCCATTCTGATGGCGTCCATGACCACCAGCTCGACCAGATGTATGGATGTTCGGGCGCCTGAGCGGCCAGTGTGTGTAGAAAAACTCCCTCTGCACGGCAGGGTGCTTCTCAAGCATTTGCTTGATCAACAACGGGCCCTTTACATCTTCCCTCACCAACACCAGCCCCCGAATTGGACCAGGCTCGGTCCTAAGGATGTCGCGCAGCTGATCCAGCAAGGTGACCAACTTGCGCAGACCCTCTTGCTGCCTTGCCTCCCAATTGGCAATCTTCTCTGTCGCATCGTAGTAGATGACTTTGTCGAACAATCCCGACCTTCCCGTACCCCTCTCATATCTTCCCACAAACAGGTGCTTTGTACGGCCGAACCAGAGCTGGTCGAGACAGTCCGGTAGACTGTTTTGACTCTTTCCCTCTGCGTCTCTCTTCTTACGCTGCGACTTCAGCTCGGCCATTTGTGCGGTCGGGATGACTGTTCCTGTGCGGATAATGTTGGATGGGGCCCATCGCTCAAAATGTGGGATAGACTCCGGGCAACCATCCACTGCTGCCAACTCGGAAGGAAACTCATTGTCACCATACCCATTCTCGTCGTCACCCGGGACGTTCTCGTCTTCAGCCAGCCCGTCGAGGCCACCGTCGTGATCGTCGTCCAGCCCATCATAATGCGCATCAGCTTCAAAGCGCACGACGACATTAAGGTGGCCCATGGGGTATCGAATGGCGCGATAGTGGCTGGTTGCATCGCCCATACCGGCTGCTGGGCTAGTGAAGACCTTCTCAAAGCCACACCCGTACTGCTCGTCCCTGTTGGCCATCCACCATTTGGCCTCTTTGCGTACGATGATCAGGGTGTTCAAGTTCAAATACAAGCTGAGCCTGAACTGCGATGTAGCCTTGCCTTGGATAAAGTTCAGCAGAGTGCGCAGGCTGTTCCGCTCGGCTAAGACGTCCACGTCCGTAAAGTTGAAGCCTGGGTTCATAACGCCGAGGGCCTGGAACATTGGCGTATACGGGTCTCGGGGCAGGCGTGCATAGTTGTAGTCCATGTATTGCCAGCCAGTGTCTCTAGGCATGGTATATGGTAGCGCTGGCGGCGCCCACTTGGGCGGTTCGCCGGGGACATAGATGGTGTTGGTCCCATCGACTTGCTCCTGCCAGTTGTAGCTGCAGAGCAGCTCGGGGTCCTGCCCCCACGTTACGTTGGAATGGACAGGAACGAGCGAGTCCGGGTGGATGGTGTGCATTGCTTCGCCGACGCCTCTGAGAACGACTCGCGTGAAGCGTTCCTTCTTCTTCCTCTGCTTGGCGGTCTCGACGACCACCGGGGCCTCCGAATCGCCTTCTTGCACCTTTACAGTTTCGGCAACTGAAATCTCTTCCGTCACCGTGACCACAGTCACATCCTTCTCCCCGATTACCCCCGCATGACCCGCGGTGCTTGTGTTCTCGATTTGTAGCTCGAGGCGTGCGGCTTCGACGGCATGGACGGGAGGGACGCTTTCGTTCTGCGGCCGGGTTTCTTGTCGTTTGCGATGCCATGCGGGCGATGACGAGGGTTTGCGCTTATTTGAGGCCTTCCGCTTCGTGCCTCGAGGCTCGCCGTCCGCCGACTCGATCGGCCGCTGCCCGAAAGCTGGACGGCATTAGCATCAACGGCACAGAGCTCTCGGGAAGCGCAGGTACTCACCATACATGTCTGGGCTTCCTCGGCGACGGCAAGAGGGCGATGGTGTCCTCTTAGATGCCAGAGGTGGGATGAGCGCAAGATGTGGAGATGCGCCAGCCTATCCCATTAGCCGCGTGTCGCGAAACGGACGCGCATCCTCGTGTGAGCTGACATAAGCAAGGGCCCTCGCCAATGCGAGCTGAAAAGGCCACCAACCCACTCCCACGACAGCCTCACGGGGAAGGGCCCTGGTCTCCAAAAAGGGCTGCGTGCAAGCAGAGTTGACCTTACCTCTGCCAGGGCTTCTTGCATGAGCATGCGCGACCTACCAGGCACCTCGACGGACAATGCTGAGCAATCCTTGACCCCCCAATCTGCCTCTTCCGGCCCCTATCTCTGCGATCCGATATTGGGGGTCGCCTGCGACGATGATTGCGTCCAGGCCACAAGTTAATAACATGCAACGTTTCAATCCTTCCTTGGGGGCCAAGAAGAGGCCCACGCGGGGCGTAATGGGGCTATGCTCGAGGCTGCCGCCCGCTTCTTAAGATTCTGCGGCGGGCTTCCATGTAAAACGACTGCTTCTACGAGAGGGCAAGCGATCAGCATGTCCTCGATCAACCTTCCAAGCAGCTTTGCAGGCCCCACGACACGTCATGGGGAAGAAAGTCGGGAGTCAGTTGCGCCACTACTCTCCATGCGGAACAAAACGCTCCCGAAGCTCCCCAGTGAATCGACGCGCATGTCTTCGGATGGAAGAAGAAGAGATCGAATTCTACGGCCGGGTTGGTGGTGGGAAGGAATAGCTGTATTTGTTGGCTTCGTATCCGTGGCTCTCACGGTCGCCATCCTGTTCAAAATAGATGGCAGGTCAATGACGACGTGGAACCTGTCGATCCAGCCAAACTCGCTCATCGCCATTTTCTCGACAATAACGAAGTCTGCCCTCCTTGTGCCCATCGCTGAAGGCATTGGCCAGCTCAAATGGAGCTATTTTGAGCGCCCAAGGAAGCTGAAGTTCTTCCAAGACTTTGACGATGCTAGCAGAGGGCCCTGGGGTGCGTTTTTGTTCCTTTGGAGGACCAAGGGAACTGCCATGCTCGCCAGTCTCGGGGCGCTTATGACGGTGTTGATGCTGGGGTATGAGGCCTTCGCACAGCAAGTCATCGACTTCCATTCACAGGAAACACTTCTCGCAGGCGCTTCGGGTTATCTCACAGCCGCCGACACGTACAGTGGTGAAGTGCTTGTTTCCGGTGGAGAGCTCCCGGACGGTAAGAGATCCACGCTCATTTATTGCCGCTTGAAAACGCTGTCTGACTTGGCTCGCCAGATGTTCAACTCCAGCTGAACTTGGGCATGCTAGGCTCCATGAGCGACCAGACATTCACGATGCAAAACAACACACACTGTCCCACTAACGACTGCCGCATAGGCAACTTCACGTCCCTGGCAGCATGCACGACTTGCGAAACCGAAGAACTCGTGCTCGACGCAAACTTTGCACGCTGTCAGTACAGCCCGGGCGATTCATCACAGTATTCTGTCTTCGCCGAAACTGCGGCTGCTACTGCTGGAAACGTTAGCTACTGGTCACGGAACTGTGCGCTCGATTCATCCGGATATCCACCCTTCAATATCACGTTTTCGCAAAGCTTCCTGGAGTCCCAAAATACTGGACCCAAATGGACTCTGTGGGTTGGTGCCAAACCATCCCCGTCAATAAGTGGACCTTACACTTTGGCCGACCAGTCCGTCGAGTGGAATCCAACGTACCCCGAGGGTTTTTCCGTCGCCAGTCCTGATCTCCCAACAGGTGCTGGCACACCGCTTACCGATGGCATTGTATCCAGTTGTACGGTGCAGTCACTAAATTCGCGAGACGCCTCGAACAACGTCACTTCTCTACCGTCCCCAATCGATATATCCAATGTCACTAATATCTTCTCGTCGACATGTATGAGCACGACTTCCGACCTCAAGAGAATGCAGTCGCTTTCGACATTCGGCCAGGTCAACGTAACAATGACGAAGTGCCAGGTGCACTTGTGTGCTAAACACTATATCGACGTGTCCATTCAGCCCGCAGGCGTAACGTATGAGCGTTCGACAGAGTCGCCGCTGACAATAATGAACTCGTTCGTCGGGAACGCGTCGTCTTTTCTCGAGGCCACAGACGACCGCGGCAACTTGTTCCGATTTGATTTTGCAACTCGCGGCCTATGGATCTTTTTCACGCGAATCAGCGCATCGGAGATCTTCCCCATGCTTCTGCGACGGCACAAAGCCGAGGGACAGAGTGGCTGGACCCAGTTTCACGAGAAGGTCGCAGACGTGTTCTCCCAGGCCATTCAGAACCCATCAAATCCGAAGGCGACTCGCATACAAGCTGATGTGTATCACGAGGAGATCTTCGTGCGCGTGAGATGGGCATGGTTCATCATGCCTCTTGCAATCGTCGTCGCATCTAACGTCTTCTGGGTTTTGACAATTCTGCATAGTCGCAAGAAGCCGTACCTATATAAGAATTCAGTCATGGCAGTCTTGTTTCATGGCCTGGACGGGTGGATTGACGATGAGCTTCGGCATGCGAATGAACCAGGCAGGGAGACGTATCATGAGATAATGCAAAGGTCCACAACGATGGTGGCGTCGCTTTGCCAGAATGAAGGAGGCATCCTGAAGCTAAAGAGGGAATGAGTCGGGAGCTCAGATATCAGCAAACGACCATCTGGCCTTCATGTGCGCAGATATTGGGACTTCCCCAACGCACTGGGTGAAACGCGCCAGGCGGCAAAGCAACAAACAAGCCAAGCGATGCACTTCTGCAAGTCTGCGACCAGCATACATTGTGTTGACTGTTGTCCCCAGGTCATCGAGGACCGCCAATGTGTCAGCGACGCCTTGGCAGACTAAGGGCTACAAGCGCTATCACATGTTTCGACGTCCGATGGAACGCATCAATGCTTCAGAGATGCGGCTGTTCTACTTAATCTAAGTACCAGGGGCTGATTGTAGCACGCTACGACCTTTCGTACGATACCTTCACGCTGCGGGGAGCATTTTCTCATTCCTCACATTCGACACTCCCTCGCTCTGCACCAAAATCGAACACTTGAAGCTGTTCGAGATGGCAGGCCCTGCATATTCCTCCCCAGAGTGGTACCTCCAAGCCAAAGACCAGGATCTCGACAGTGACATTGGACGCCTGACCATCTACCACCTCGGCTTCAAGCAAGCAGCAGAAGGAACCCTGGTTTTCGCGCCCATCGACTTTTCCAGCTCACCGCGAACGATCCTCGATGTTGGCACAGCGGACGGTCTCTGGATGCGCGATGTTTCATCCTCGATTCCCGCGCCACCTCACGGCGAGCACACATTCACCGGCACCGACATCAATACGTCCTTCTTTCCGAAAGAAAGCGCAAGGAACATTACATTCGTGAAGCAAGACGTTAAGGATGCGACACCAGCCAAATGGCTAAACGCCTTCGATCTGGTGAATATGCGCATGATTCTCATCGCAGCCGGTTCTGCAGCCGCCCAGCGCGCCGCAGTCGACGAACACATTAAACTGCTCAAACCAGGTGGTTGGATCCAGATTGGAGACTGCGATCGCGTGTGTCCGACTCCGGTCACCGAAAACCCACGTTATCACGACATGTGGGCATGCATTCGAGCTGTGCTAGAGGCATCCGGGGTGGCTGCGTTAGAACCGCCCAATATAAAGAGCTGGCTGGAGGAAGCGGGGCTGGAGGAGGTACATGAAAGGACAGCAATGCGGGCGGTGGGGAAAAGGAATGTGGATGAGGAGTTGGGCAAGATGGGCATCAAGGCAGATCTCATTATCGCGAAGGGGTTTGCTGCTGCTGCGAAAGGTGAGTCTCATCCACTCGATGTGGTTATGGGATGTGTGCTGATACGGCCAGGTCTCGATCCATCAATCAAGCCGCTGTCAGACGAGCGATGCGATTCCTTAGTCGAGGATCTTGAGAAGGAGCTGAACGAGACGGGCGCATATTTTCCCATGCGCTTCATTTGGGGTAGGAGGCCGCTCTGAGTGCAACAAGACGCCAGTACATCAAAAGCTTTTCGTTCTTATCACTCCCAGTCTTGCCGCTCATAGACTTTAGGTCCTTGCCACATACTTATCGCGCTGTTCTTCAGTATACCACGTGCATCTCCAGTCGAATATCCGGTACCCATACGGCGAGGGCAGCAACCTGGATGACTTCTTGACCGTCCGCCTCATTGCTAAGAGCGGCTGAAGACTGTGGAAGGAGAACAGTGTAACGTATGCAATAGAAACAATTATGCTAGCACAGGCCCATATCCAGTAGTCCACAGTTGCTATATCCAATCCTATCCCATGCACCCACAGAATATGCTCAATTATGCATTTGGCCTTGAAGCCTGCATTACCTTCGATCCAATAGCATCTATAATTTCAAAGGTCCACCGCGGTCACCCCACCGATCGCTCCCAGCTCCATGTTTGTAAGAATATACAAAGTACTCTCCAGCTTCTTGCTTCCCACGCCAAAGACCAAACTCGTCGGATCAGGCACTGTACTTCCACTGACAATCACCTTCTGCGTACCATCAAGCGCCACCTTGATGATAGAGTCCGGATGATCCGCGACCCACGCATTCCCCTCAGCGTCCAGAGCAAAGTCATCAATTCCTCCCGCCGAGCCGGCAGCGAACTGAGATATTTTCTCCACTGAGCCAGTCGCTTGGCCGCGGCCGGAGATCGGAACGCGGCCGAAGTATCCAGTCGCGCTGTTGGCGAAGTATAGATGCGACTCGTGGACTTTGATGCCGTTTATGCCAAGTGAGGGCGCTGGTCCCGTCGGTGCCATGGTTGCATCTTTGATCGCGACGGAATAGCTTCGCTTCGGTATGTCCACGCTATACACCCCTCCGAGATCCGAATCGGATACGAGCGCAATCGATGTACCGGGTATCACGGTCAGCCCGTTCAAGGCTGTCGTCGGCTCCACATCAACAATATGCTTCAGCATGGGCTGAGAAGCTGCGGTATGGCGGAAGTCGATGGTCCACATGGCGAAGGAGCCTTGTGCGCCTCTCCTAATAGACGTATTCCAGGTTCCGGAAGCCACGGCGAAGACATCTGGGCTGACCTCTGCGATTCCACTGATGCCGTTGCAGTCGGGAATCGGCGGTAGTGAGATCGTGGAGTTTGCGCATTCCGGGTCGATGTAGTAAATGGATGGCGTTGTGATTGAGGTTACAAGGAGATGGCCATTTGAGCGAGTCGCAATGTTTTCTGCAAAGTTCGGAAATGTTGTAAGTTGGCGGACTGTTATCTGAGCATAGACTGAAGATGCGAGGTAGAAAAGAATGGCGAGTCGGAAGAATTGCAACGACATGACGAACCCATAGAGAGCAGCTGAGAGAGTATGCGAAGCGCGGTGTGGACCCTAAATGTTACGCCCTGCGTCGCGTATCTCATTTATGCTAATCCAGATTTTATTCGAGAGATATCTCGTCGGACCCGAGAAGTCTTAATAGGGTAAACACCCGGCCTTCCTATTCGGCGTCGACTCGTCCGGAATCTCCGGCAGAACTCACTAACGGCGTTAAGACCGGTAAGTAGCTATTATGTGTAACCTCGCAATTTGCGGGGAACCTGGCTCACAATCCTTATTGCCTAGGGCCTCGTACGCCTTCGTCGGTCTGATATCTTCTCGTTGTTCCGAGACCTCGTGCTCGGGGTTGCGCTGGAACCACTTTGCCATCTTGTACTGTCGGCTAGTAGACCTGCACTCCGCGTATCGTCTCATCTCTCTCTACGCTCAAGATGCTTTCGCCATCGAAAAAGATGATACACACTTAAAGAACAATGCGTGACTAAGGTCAAAGCAGCTGCGGCATATCCGATTTGGAGTTCTATTGCCATGTCTCATCTATTAGCGATCGCTACTTCTGGTCCAGTTGTGATCCTGAGCCATCTTGCGGTTGACTACAATTGTCGGGGCTTTATCAAGGCAACGAGCCTAACGGCGTGGTTCTGTCTTGTGGTCGTTGCGTACTAGTGGGTCTGGTGGTGACGAGAGTCTGAGTTGCAGGAACGCTACACAGCTGGGCCCGATACAGAGATAGGGCCATTAGTTGGCGAGAATTGAGATGCATTAAATAAAGAATATTTTATTAGCTTCCATGCAACGGTGTATTGCGACAATCACAATTCTATTCCCGACAGGAGGCCATCCACTGTTTTGTCAGAGAACAGCAAAAACAAATATTCCCCTGCAACGAACGAGCTTTTGAATGGGCGCAGTGATCTCAAACCTCAATGCTCTGGCTTTCAATCCCAATCAACAAACGAGTACCCCAAACCTCACTCGTCGGGAATCTGCAATCTACCCTGGTTCCATTCCCCGCCCGCCAGTGGGCGCTGAAACGCGGTGATATCGTCGCCCACGGTCTGGAAGAACACATACAAGGTCTCCGAACCCTCTTTAGTTATATTGTCCTTCGTCTTTTCCCACTTGTACCCGGTGTTGGTGAGATGAGTTCCGCCCAGTCCGTAGACTGGTCCGGCAGGACCCGTGATTGTAAATGTGTCGTCTTCCACAATAGTCGTGTTCTCGGAGTTGAAGGAGATATTGAAGCCATGGACCGAACGGTCGGCCATCTGGGCAAAAAGGTAGTCGGTATATCCGAACGAGGTAGAAGGGTAGACGCCAGGGATAGAAGCACTCGAGTTGGTCCAAGAGTTGATAGGATGTTTCTCTCCAGACGGAACGGTGGAGTCTGTGTCCTTCCACCAGATCTCGGTCGTGTTGTCCTTGTTTGCCAGCATGGCGTAGGTAACCGGCCCACTGCTCCATGAGTAGCACCCAACGCCGGCGTGCCCATTCATTCCCGGCCATCGACGGACTGGCGACCACGACTTGTCGCCATAATACCAAGTGTACTGCTCGAATGTCGACTCGTCGCTAGCGTACCAGAGGTTCATGCCAATCTTTTCAGATTTGGGAAGGTCATTTGGCTTACCGTTGGAGTTGTAGTCAGTATCGTCGTAGTAGCTCCCTTTCCAGCACGCTTGTAGCCCCACGCTCGGCGAATCAAACACTTTGAGATCGAGCTTGTTGATGAAACCTTCTTCCCATAGCCCGGTGTCATAGGTATCGTTCGAACGCGTGACCTGTTTGAGGGTGTTGTTCTTGGAAACATAGAAGACATGGAACTGCGACTCTAGTTTCAGTGTGCTTGCTCAGAGCCAATATTTAGGTGTGCAACTTACGTATTGCGTTTCATTCAGAATGTATGCCACAGTAGAGATCGGTGTCGCATCCTTCGCATCCGTAGCCACGGTCTCTGCCTTTCCACCACCGATCCATTGTTGATCAGTCGTGTATTGTATGGATCGCAAGTCCCCCGTATGATGCTGGAAGAATACGGTAAAGACTCGGCGCTGATTCTTGTTCCAGGATTCCCCTGCGAGAGCGATGCCAGAGCCGTTGAAAGCCCCTTTCTTGGAATAGTAGTTGGCATCTAGCTGACCGCCGATGCAAAGCTGAGGGTGTTCATGACAATAGGGAATCGACGATCCGTCGCTGCCGCCAGATTAGTACCTAATTGCGTATGCAACGATAGAGTCGCAGAAACATACTCGTGCTTCTTCAAGCTCAGCGGCAACCCTACACTAAGTCCAACGCCGATAGCAATAATCAAGCAGACTACCGTGATGAGAACGATCAAGGTACGTCTCTTCGAGCCACGGGTCCGCTTCGCAGCTGCATCTGGAACTGGTGGTTGTGTGGCAGATTGTTTCTGCTCGTATGGCGGGACTTGGTGCAAGTGGGATGACATAGGAGGTGGCGAGCCAAGTGGCGGTCCGTAATATTGAGTTGCTACCTCAAGCCCCGAGTGATCCGCTTGTAGGCCCTGTGGGTATGACTCGTGGTCCACCGGCCTGCAACGCAGTTAGCATTCCTTTTCAACATGCGTTGAACATCGATGCAAGGTGAAAAGAGAGAAGCGTACACGGGGTCTTGAGAGTCGCTGCCTTCAAGAGTTGGGAAGCAGGCGATTTTTTCGGAAACCGGGGAGACTGCGCTCAGTTTCGGGCTTGTTGGAGGGCTGGTCGCTGCCGAAGGCCGTTCGGGATGGGAGAAGTTGTCCATGCTGTGAATGTAGTTCAATAGCGCAGAATAGAGAAACCCGCAGGAACGCAGCGAGCGGGGCCCTTATCAACCGGTTCATCGCCGGGCCTAGCCCTCGGTCTCTAGGCAAAGCGGTACCGGAACTGAGGTGTAGCGGAACACAGGTAAGTTTGTAGCGGGAGCACTGGCATTTGGTAGGCGGGAGCTTTTTTGCGAAACATGTGACACCTGCCACAGAGGAATGCATGTGTCAGTGTGAAGGGATCACACCTATCAGCTCCCTCAAGAACGAGTACCAACAATATCAGCCTCGGCCAGTGGTTTTCGGGTCGTCGATTACGCCCTCTCAGAGGAATTCGAAGCAAGCAGGTCCTGATGCGGGTACGGGCCACTCGCGTCCGATTCCATCTACGCTCTACTCTCATTACTGGTCTCCGATGACTGTTTCCAGTATGCTATTGGACAATACGCTATTTGTCCGTACTAGGGCCCGCTTATGGTCTTTGAGCTGCGATACACGTATCGCCGTTAGATGGAAACTTAGTTGGCGCACCACATTACCTTGCACAAATGTCAGCCGCAATACATTTGTAATGTCTTTTCATTTCGCCCCCGCGGGCTGCCGAAGCGTAGTCGTCCTTGGCCTTGCGCTGCACAATACGGCCCAACGTTGGAAACGGTCATGACCAGATTCGTGCCCTCAGATCCCTGAAGACAACACTCGCTGCATGTTGAAGGCTTGCCGGATGCTCGAGGATTCGGTGAGCTGGTCGCGATGGCATCGCGTGGGTCTCCGTGAGGTTGTTGATCTTCAAATTTTTGTGCCGGGGTTGTCGACCTGCGCGCAAGGTTGGGGGAGGAACGACAGTGCGACTCCGCCTTCCCAATGTGCACCGTCAACAACGAAGTCTTCCCTGAATCATACATCGCCCACGAGGACCATCGATCAGTTCTTCGGTGTTCCTAGGTTCCTCGAAGCGTGTGCTCCCTTCGAGAGTTACTCTGTGAGCAGTCGATGGGGGATTCGCGACTTGGTAAAGTCGTGCTCGTGAAAACTGGGTTGGTTTCGGGGGTACTAGAGCTCTCAGGCTGATCCAATGTTTACGAAAAGCCGTCGATTCGTCGAGCGGAAAGGGCTATGAGCTGTCGAGTGCCTCGAGCGCAGCGTACCTCCTAGCCTGCGTGCCCAAGACACCACGATCACCTCGGGGGGGAGCGGATTCCTCGCTGGTCTGCTCCCCAAGACGCGCCATGCGCATGATTGGTATCCTGCACAGCTTCGCAATACCCCAATCCTCGCGGAGGCGGCGTGCATAGTACTGCTGGGCTTTTCCACGAATCTTTTGGCGGCTTTCGTCAAAACTCGCTAAACTTTTGGTCAAAACGCTTGGCACAGTCTTATTGGTTCCACAGGTTTCGATGCCAAGCGTGTTGACAGAACGTTGCGTCGAGCCTCCGCACGACTTATCACCTCACACCCTTTGTACTCGCTCCTTCATTTCCCCCTTCGTTCTCGTGGCTCCTTACCGCGATGCCCATCACTCAACCGAGCCCAAGGACCCTGTATCGTGCTCAACATCAAGGAGCCTTCACCTGCTACAATAAATTCGAGGGATTTTGGTTAGAGAGCTCTTACTTCATGGACTACAGCCACTGGATCAACAAGAACAAGGTCGAAAGCCACCTAAATTGGAATGACCGACCCATAGAGCCGACACCCTTCATATCGCTTTTTGACAACGAAGGTTGGATGTCCAAGGCTGTCCTCGTGCCCAGTGCTGAATCGTACATTAGGTGATGCAAAGCGACGAGCCGCACTCCACCGAAGCAACAACCGCGATTGCTTTGTCGCGAAAATTGACGTCTCGAAATTCGTGCCTTTCACACTTCCAATTCGGTTCCACCTCCCCCTCGTACCAACTCGACACACCTACTTGACTATCAATCTCCAAGGACTGCTGCACGAGGAGACGTCCACGATGATCTTTCCGATGACCGAGATAGGGGCCCAGTTCAACATCGACTACAGGATTATTGAACGTTCGGAATGGTTGGCTATCGAGCATATCCCCGCAAAACTCATAGAGCGGATGAGGTTGTAGCCCAGGAGGAAAGGACCAGAGGCGGTCACACAGCTTCGTAGGTTTGCTCGTTCCCTGTCGTCCGAGCGTTACAACGGAAGGAAGGTTCACCTGGTATTGGGTCATCGGCGGCAAGATGGACTTGCTAGGGGCTGGATGTGTCGAACGCTAGCTGTGTCAGGTTGGCTTTGTCTGAATGAGGGCTTTACAGCGATATTCTCGATGACTTACCTTTATCACTCACGTGGGTCCTATGCGACGAATAACTAAAGAGGAGCCTGTAATCTAGCTCGATTATCCCTCCATCGGATACAACACATCATACAGCGTATGCTGCCCCCCATACAAATCGTCCAACTCCCGCCTCCTCTTCCAATACTTCAAATCCTCCCTGACCATCTCCCGATGCTCCATCAAACTCCGCTCGTCTGGTACCACCGTCTTCAAGATTTTCTCTCGAAAGTCGGCATAATCCGGCGATGAGTTATCCTCGAGGTCTTCAGGTCGCAAGAGACCCTCCGGCAGCAGCTCGTCTCTGGCCCACGAGATGCCCGGCCCCAGTTGCTTTGCGCACCAGATCAAATCCCTACAGGGTGGTATCGCCCAGCCCCGGAGGTACTTTTTCGCGAATGGGCGGTTCACAAACAGTTTTGGTCGGGCTTCATCAGTGCATTTGCGCTTTACATCGCTGTCCCAAGCATATGGTGCTCGGCGCACGACCTTTAGTGCCCCGTCACTGTCAGCAGTGCAAGTAAAGAGAGCGCGTGCCTTAAGAGATTCTAGGCTCGGGCAGCTGCTAGCATCGCATGCGCCAATAATGCTTAGCTGTCGAAGCTGGCAATGTCTGTCCGATGCACGGATCGACGTGTAAAGGTCGCGGCATAGATCTGCAGAGAGTGGTATCTTAGTTTCAAAAGTTTCAAGTCCCAGAATTAAGGTCTCGAGATGCGGTAGCTTCGCCAGGTCTTTGCGGATAAGCTCAGGAAACTCCGTCTGGGCTCTCTCGTCTGCAATGTAAGGACGGAAGTATAGCGTCTTTAGGTGCGGGCAGGTACGCCTGAGGTGTCGTATTTCATATCTGCTGTAGCCTCTGTCCGTTACTCCACGGTTACGGCAGACCACAAGGTTTTCGAGCGTTTTGGCGAACTGGCCGATGAAGCGATGCGGAAACTTGTCGTCTGCGAGATTCTTCAAGACTAGCGACCTCACAGGCGCAGAAATGTGGTCCATCATATCCAAGGTGGTTGATGGATATTCAGCGTTTAGGGCCGTGGACGCGATGGTCAATCTCTCGAGCATCGGTAGTCCGGACTGGGTGAATATGGGCAACAGATCGTGCCGGCTAAGACTCAATACTCTGAGCTGAGCCCATCCAGTTGATTCGGTCCAGGCTTGCAGAGTACGCTCTGAAAGTGGGATAAAGCTGAAGCTTTCGAGCATAGGGAGCTTGTCTGCGCTTGATATGTTGAGCTCGAGTTCCTGGGTTACGTTTCCCCATGTCCCATAACCGCTTACATTGAAAGCCGTAAGATGCCGGAGGTTCGGACTCGTTTTGACGATTTTCTCCAGGCTGCGCTGTACAACGGCTTGGCCTTGATCGTCTACCGTCCACATACTGTCCATTTGGAGCTGATGAAGCTGAGGGCTGGAGAACCCACACATGCCCCCAGAAAGAGGGCCATCGCCCCAACCTTCGTACCAGCCATCTTCTTCGCGTGGGAAGTCAGCATGATAATCAATCTTCGCCGCTGGAAGAAGTTCGCTGATTTCATCTAGAAGGCGCTGCGAAAATTGGTAGCTGCCTAAGATCTTAATCTCTTTGACGTGCTTTGTCTTGTGGATTATGTCGTTTAATATCTTTGCATCATCCGACCCATTTCTGGAGCGGTCGTCGAGCATGATGGAGCGGACGAATAGAGGAAGGCGTGATCGGTTGTTGCTGATACGCTGGGTCATCGGAGACCACGCAGAGTTCGAGACGTGGACATCGCGGTAGAGGATAGGCACTGCAAGGCGATAGAAGCGATGGCAGACTCCGGAGCAGGCTCTTAGAGAGCCCAGGTCGTTTCCTGCAAGCTATAGTGGAGTTCAGTGCTTGGCTTCTAGTGCGGGCTTTTCCTGAAACGAACCTGCTCGAAAACCACAATGACCAAGTCATCGCTCAAAGCTACGAGTGGAAAGGATGCTGATTCCATGGCTCGTGCCTGAATAGGTTCCAGATTAAGGTGCTTGTATAAAGTGGAAAAGTAAAGCGATTCGGCAGCGGAGGATTTGAAGCGCTGATGTAGCGATTTAGGCAACCGCTGCGCCGCCTTTACCTCTCGCGCGAGCAGCTAAGCATTAGAGCACCGACGTCTGCTGAAATGGAATCGTGGCTCCCTTAAGGCTCTGTACGTGTTAGTCCTCGCGAATGAGTATAGATCACTGTTGAGCAGCCTGGAAATGTGTATTTTCCAGATTAAAAGTGCAAAAACCCACGGTGGCGCAGATACCTGGGCATTGCACTAAGACCGAAGCGGCTGGTTCGCCACCAATTTGCCGAGGCTTTTGGTTCAGCTGAGCATCGTGTTCTCACTCCATTTCCTCGACACCATCCAACTCGGTGCTGCGAATGGCGCGTGAGATGGGACGGAAATCGATATGATCTATCTCTGGGTGCCCCGGAAGCCCTCCGCACTGCCTACATCGACACCATAGCCAATTGCTCAATCCAGAATTTCCGATCGCGAAGTGATAAGATTGCACGCGCATGCATTGCTATAGAGCTTTTGCAGACGCAAAACCCGCCCCGAGTCGCATTATACCGTCCTTAATATGGCTCATGGGGTATTGGCAAACAATGGGCCCTCTGGAACGAAGCCTCATGAGGCTACTGCGTACTCACTCACCGACCATATGTGGCAAGCTTCAGGTGGGAAGCTTCCCAAGCGTTGTGTGTACTCCAAACCCCGGGCTAGTCTTCTTCAGGGACTATACCGCCACTTGCACTTTCTATCTTCTCCACACGGGTAGCAAGAGCTACCGTACTCGGATTATGCTGATTCGCCACGAGTCTAGAACCGAATGCGAGCGACGCTAAAACGGATCCGACGCATACGCTTACTCCATCCCTGCACCTCGCTCTGGCCATAAATACCATGCGACGAACTTCAGAGCAAATCCATACCACTACCAGCTCTTCTTTCCTCCGTTCTTCCTCCTCTGATCATCCCATGGGATGGCTTCTCTCGAAAACAAAGTCGTCGTCATCACCGGCTGCAGCAGCGGTATCGGCCTCGCTACTGCTAAGCTCTTCCTCGAACGACAGGCGCTGGTCTTTGGCATTGACATATCGCCGGCGAACCAGAATCTCGTTGAAGCCTATCAGAACGCGTTTACTTTCCATCAGACAGATTTGACTGCATCGAGCGCCATCGATGATGCCATTACGGCCTGCCTCCTTCGATTTGGTCAGAAGATCGATATGCTGATCAACTGCGCGGGCATCATCGATGGTTTCTCAAGCGCTGATACGCTGAAAGAGGCGGAATGGGATCGGGTTATCAGCGTTAACTTGACAGTGCCCGTTAAGCTCATGACAGCGGTGCTGCCAGCTATGAAGGAGCAGAAGGCGGGGTCCATCGTCAACGTCTGCAGTAAAGCTGGAGTAAGCGGAGCCACAGCTGGTCTGGCATATACTGCGAGCAAACATGGACTGGTGCGTGACGCAATTCTTGCTATATGCGACAAAAAAGCTGATGCGTATTAAGGTCGGAGCCACGAAGAACGTTGCGTGGCGATTCCGCAACGACAATATCCGCTGCAATGCAGTACTGCCTGGGGGTAAGTGGCGCGCGGTGCCTGAAGAGGGAGTGTACTCATTCGATTATAGCGGTCGCTACGAACATTTCCACCTCTATGCAAACGGATTGCTTTGATCCGGAGGGATACGCAGCTTTCTCGTGAGTACACCAGATTGATTACGGCAATGAATTAACACAATCAGACCGACTTTTATGCTGCACGTTGCCAAAGACGCCAATGGCCATTCGCGACCCATCGTTGGACCAGAAGATGTCGCCCGAGCTATCGCGTTTCTCGCATCCGATGAATCCAAGATGATCAGCGGAGCGCTCTTGCCAGTGGATACAGCGTGGTCCACGATCTGAGAGGAAATTGACCACTTCTGTTTCAACGCGACGAAGGAGAGAAAGACGGGTAGTATGTGGGTGGGGTGGTCGAGGTAGATAACAAGAGCTATATCTTTGAGACGATCGAGTGTGCTTCAGGTCTGTATATGTACCTTAGCCGCAAATTCCCGGTATAAAATTCCACATTCAGTACCAGTTCACCCACGTATCCGCCGATACCTTCCTATCGCCCGACGCTTCTACTTATTGTGCATCTATCATCTCAGGGCTAAGCTAGGTCAATGGTTACACGAGCACCACCTTGTCGGTATACGCACGTGCATCCCGCTTTAGCCGGCCACTGATCTCGCGTTCCATAATGAACCTTAATACACGATACCCACAGGGCTCAACGGCATTTGAGCATACCAGGTAACATGAGTCCGAACGATATGAATACCTCCATTTCACCTCGCGACTCCGCGACCGCATCTTAACGACTTCGACCTCAACGGCAATCATGAAATCATTCGCATCCGCAGCCGTCGCGGCTTTCGCATTGTCCACAACCGTATTCGCAGCACCCAAAGTAACCGTCCAGCCGCTGGAGAACGCTTGCAGCTCCTACCCCAAATATGACACTACGACGGGCATAGCCGGGCCCTGGAAAGTCGTCGCAGACTCGACCGGAAGTTCGTTCGACGGCCAGCGAGTTAGCATAGAGAGTTTCACCAACAACGGCAAAGACCGGTATGGCTTCGTACGTCCCCGTAGTCTGTCTGCCTCCTCCTCCCCCTACTAATGTATCACAGCTCACCATGCCCCGAGCCGCCGTTCTCTCTCCTTTCATCGCAAATGTAACTCTGCGCTGCACACCCACCGCTTTACAAGCGCAGCTCGCTTCCTCGTGGGTAGACATCACGATTGCGAGTCAAGAGAATTGGCAGGCTGGACTGGCATTTGGGCTCGCGAGCGCGTCGGCGCCGGGTATTGGGGTGCAGCCGTATGCGCATGTGGTCAACGGGACGAAGGTGTCGGGTGTGTTCTTGGGGTCAAAGGGCAGCACGAACTGGTTGTATAAGTACAACTGGGGCGGGAATGCAGGAGAGTATTATCTGCTGAGGCACTTGGACGTTGGCGCAACCGGGACAGAGAAGATGAAGAGGCAAGACTCTCCGGTGTTGGATGATCGGGACTGGGTGGGATTTCTAAAGGTTGTGGAGTGATACGTGCAGTCATTGTACAACCGTGCGAACGGAAGATGTAGAAGGCGTTCATTGAGGGTACTTAGAGGACTGCGTTTATCAAATACACCATCATTGGAGAGCTTACAAGTGGAGAAAAAAAGGAGCGAGCGTCAAGCGCGCAGCAAATGCGCCGCGTCTGCCGCTATTCCAATACCATGCACATCAGTGAAGTATCGCAGCCACTTCTGAATCTTTTCCTTGGTCTCGGGCGTCGCCTGTTCTGCGCCTAGAGCTGTGCGTAGCGGAAACAGCATCAAGTATGCTCTGTATCCCTCCCCTATTTTCATAAAGTCCGATCTATTCTCGTCATCGGCGTAGCCTAATATGATCGGTATGTCATTGATGATTTGTGCGGCACGATTCCCTATTGTAGCATTCCATTCGGTCTCGAGGGCACGGATGAAGACGTCGTCGAAGTGTGTCAATGCCGAGTTTGCCGGCGGGATTGGCGCAGCTGAACTGCGGATGGCGGCTAATAGCTCGAGCAAATTGTTGAGGAGGAGGATATCGGTGGTGCGGCACATGTTTGATGCTGTAGCCTGGGTGATGTCCAGGTAAGCCTTGACCGCGTACTCGTCGGGGAGGCCTTCAGGCTGCTGCACGAAATCTTCCGGCACATCATTCAGGGCAGTGGGCCATTTGCCGCGGGGTTTTTCCAACGCTTCTTCTTGCCGTTTGTCTTCTTCTTGTCTCTTAAAAGTCGAGAAGGAGAAGGTCTTCGGGTTGCAGGCATGATCGCCTTGATTGACACGTCGATTGTGGATTGTGGTGTAGTATTGGTGGGTGAGACAGCCTTCTACGTTGGCTGTTTGAAAGAGTGTGTGCATGTCGACGAGCATTTCATGTAGAACGATGCCTTCGCGCAACGTCGCTAGTAATGTTTCCCGCGATGGCTTCCTTGAAGTTATCTCGCGATACCGACAGATGAAGGAGCTCACGTCGTGTATGAGCAGTGTCAGCGATATTATCGGAGACGGGGGGTAGCATTCGATCATCCATAGTTGCGCTTCGTCGAGAGGCTCGCTGTTGCCTAGTAACGAAGCAACGAGGTGCTCATGGTATATGATTAGGAAGATGTTTAGTCCCAGGCGCGTCCCAAGCTGCTCCCTTCCCCGAAGCCGGAGTAGGGCGAGGCGGCCCGGTCCGTGCGATTTAAATGGCGAGGTAGCCAAAGGGATACGGTCGTACGAAATGAACTGCCTTGCATCAGACGCTGCAGGGGACGGCTACCGGGCATCGGCTCAACATACCTCAAATATCGACAGAATATACGCAGTGATCAAAGTGGCATCGTGCTTGGCCTTGCTTGAATCGTTCAGGGATTTGGCCAATCTAGATAGCGTTTTGCCGTAGTATTTGACAGCCTCTTCCATAAGATCATGCCTCTGCTGCTGTTTTGCCGCACTGGCGAGCGCGACGGCTGGAAGCGCACTGTGCAGGCATTCGGGGACTGCATGGTCGTTGTACATGGGCTGAACAGCCCATAGTACGGGACATGTGACAGCTGTGTATGCACTTGGAGGGATGAGCATCACCAGAAGACCGACGAGAGGCTATCCAACTTACTAATCACTGTAGAAGCGGTTGATGGCATACACCTCCGGCCCGATTTGGATGTGTGTCGGTATTAACGCCTCTTTTGGTAATTGGAAATCTGCACTCCCTCGCAGAACGGCGTCTCGCATATCCCGTAACTGCTGCACCCGCTCCACTCGGCGTGCCACCTTCTGTTTGGCCCATGTCTCCTGCGGCCGAATGACGGCGTTCCATTCGTCTCTCCACTCGCAATCCAGAGCCAGTTTCACACAGCGTGTGCAGTTAGGCCGGGTTTCGTCGCACTGCAAGAACGCGGATAAGCAACCACACAGCCGGGACTATATGTATATGCTCATCGCTGATGGGCTTACCTTGACGCGCCGTCGCTTACACACGAGGCACGCACGGGAGGGGCGACCGGTGTTGACCATCTTGTTAGAATTTAGTCTTAAGCAGCTACGAAGTGTGTTGAGTCTCAGCAACCCATTGAGGAGAGCGGAGACACCCACATGAAGTGGGTATCGAAATTGTGTTTGAGGTGGCACTAAGCCGTCGCATGGAAAGACATATATAGTTTAGCGCAAGGGGCTGAGACACTAACCGCTATAGAGATAGCGTTAAGCCACAGCCGGCGCCTGAGGCATCAGCACTAGTTCCATTCAGTCGCTGATCCTAGCGTTGGATCAGTTGTTGTTTCATACGCAGGCGGTGTTTCAATCTCCATAAAGTTCCTCCGATCGTACCCGTTTCCGATGGCTATCGATCTCACTGCTCCTACTATACTCAGACTCAGCATCTCCCTCATCTACTTCGGTAAAGCTCCTCGGTCTTTTGTTCTCCTGGAGTCCCGATGAAGAGTGACCGCTTAAGAGTTCGTTGCTGGTTCTTCCGGTCGAGCCATCCAAGGCATCGCCTTCCGCAAAGGAATGCCCCGTAGAGACCCTCTCGTACTTCTTCTCGGTGAATCGACCGTAATGATGTCTGGTGTAGGTGGGAGAGTATCCAGAAAAGGTCCAAATCTCCGTTGCTTTAGGGATTCGTCCAGGAGCTCGCTGCAGCATATCGGTTAAATGATCCGCCTCCCCGAGTACGATGGCGCGGTCGCTATATTCGACTTGATATTTGTACGCTTCCTCATACTCGAAATGGTCGAGCCGCCTTTGAACCCAGATCTGGTCGAGATATTTGGAAGTATGAGATCCAGAAATAGAAATTGAAGGCTCTTTCCCGCCATCTTGCAGTAATCCTAAGAGATTTTGGAGACCTTGAGTGCGATCCGTCGCTCTACAGCAACTCGAAATTAATCTATCGTCAGGGCGAACTAAAACCTCCACGAACTCCGATGATAACCTTCCACACAACTTCCACGCGGTATGGAGCAAACGGACACAAGGGCTGCAATATATGTAAACAGTAAAGAGTGGAAGCAGACCGTTCACCGCAGACCGCTGCGCATTAGTTATGGAGCTGTCATCTGTTTTGAGTATACTGCCTAGCACGGTCCAATCTTCGGTTGCGTCTTTGATTTCTTTCTGAGTCTTCATAACCCGGCGGAGGTTCAATGAGAGGGAGCCCTGTCCAAGATCGATGGAATACCCACGATCACGATCTGGGGGATAGTGGTTGTAGCTGCCACTTTGTTCGTCGAGCCTCAAAAGATCGCAAGCATCTTGCGTCTTGATAGTGGTGCAGGTGCTTGTCAGGACGAAATACTTCTGTGCGCTCGCCAGTTCGTGGAGAATATCGTCTGATTTCGATTAGACTTCTGTTGCCATGGCTACGAGCTAACTTACCAAGCGCTTCCTCAGGGATATGACTCGTATTGCTACCTCCGATACGACTGCCACTCTGCACCCCAACTCCTTGGGCGTCCCCCAATCGTTCCTGGACTGTTCTTCGATCGATCGTCCCAAGCTCAGAAGCTTCGATGACCGAGGCTGCGATCTCTGAGTATGCTTTGTAAGAATCTTCGGTTGCAGCTTCTATGAGTCTAAGCTGCGAAAGGTCCATGATAGATTCAATGTCGGCTTTAAATGTGCTATGCTGAGTCTGTTGCTCGACTGGGACTAACTCGTAGAGGCTGTCAACGAAGTGCTTCACGTCGTTGATCAAACCCTGGAACCGCTCTTTTGCATATATGGCCCATTTCATGCCACCGATTCGACCCACGCTGCCCTGGTTCTGGTCCTGGTCCTGGCGGCGAATCCTTGACGCATTTCGTGTCCAGAAGCGATCTGATACAGTACGAAAGAGCGTGAAGTTTTTCGAGCTTAGGAAATCAACTGCTCGCGCATTGTGTGTGTCCAACCGGATGACTCCGTATGATGACTTAAGCTCCTCTGTGTCGGTAAGAAGGCTATGGATTTTCTTCAGGACACGTGCCAGCAATTCAACTGTAGCCTCGTCCTGGAGTCGCGGATGTTGATTGGTAGCCGTAAATATCCCGATCTCGTTACCCCACAGTAGAAGACGTGCCTTCTCGACGTCGAGCTTTAATAACGTGGTTTCGATCTCTTCGTCGGCTCGTTTCGCTGTTTGGAAATAGCCGAAAGCCTCGACGCATGAGCTGAACAGACTAGCCACGCCAATCACAAATGCGGGCACTTCGAGGCCAGACATGATGGTGTTGGAAGACCGACGTGTCAAATAGGGAGAATGAAGAACAGCTCCGTCGAAGAAGCAGGTCGGGATCGAGAGGAAGGCATGCCAAAGTTGAGAAAATGCTGTGTTGATGGTTTCCTGGACGACCCAAAGGCTGAGGACCTCAGCCACCGCCACGGCTGAATCATGCAACCACCGCCCGACGAGGCACTTTCGGGCAAGGCGACCCACACGCCCAAAAGCGAAGAAACTGACAGGCAGCGACGTTCAGAACGTTACGCGGGTATCTGGTAGATGGAGCTCATAAAAGTGGAAGGCGGGAGGGACATGTAACATCATGACGGCTAGAAGCACCCATGTGAGGCATGCGTGTACCAGGCGTGCGCCACTTTTCGAAGACCCAGGCATTCTTTTTCGTGGAGCACTTCTCTTCTGCATGGTGCTTGCAAATTGGTGAGAATTAACAGACTGACGCGATCCTAGAGGCGTGAGGGAGTTTAGAGCCCCTGTTGCGCCTCGTGTGAACTTACTCCAGTTGAGTCAAGCGCGTGTTGCACGTCCCACCCAGCCCCCAAAACATCGCCATCGGCCAAGATGTCCTGAACACGGCGCATGTTAATCCTAACTCCTCCGATCTCCGTATCACTCCGAGAACCTGGAAGCTTGCGAGTTACCTCGCCTTCGCTCTTCGAGAGGGTCATTCTGCGCACGTCATCTACGCCTACAACAGCAAACAAACAGAGCCCTTCGGGAAACAGCAATGGAGCTTCTTGATCTCCCCATCGAGATCTTTCAGATGATCTTATTCTATGCGATTCAAGCGCGAGGCATCGATCGAGGCATCAATCGAGGCATCAGGCTGAGATTAGTCAACAGTTGGGTCTTTCTTCAGCCGAACACGTTGTGATCCTGTATCTAACCTGTACATAGAATTCTTTGCCCAACAGGTCGGGGATACCATCTGCACTCACAGGATCTTCGGCCGATACCTTGAACGAAGAGCCCCCGGTAGGAACATAGGTGACGGGGCTACAGTCCCACCGTCTTTCGTCGCGGCCTATCTACAGTGCCGTGCACAAACCGAGCGTCCTGATGGAAATGGATACATCCTTTGTATTCGCGATGTCGCGTGTCGACTGGCCGCAGAAGGGTCATCTACCCAGAGCCAATCTCTCGATGCATCGGGTTATCTGAAGATGTTATGCGACTACATCGTGCAGACGAATCGCGTGTTCCACATTTTGTATCGTCCGAAACCTCGCTTCAACGATGCAACAACGACAAACCATTACCTCGCTGCGGCGGCCTTCACAGGAAACACCCACGCCGTTCGAAAATGGATTGACGACGGTCTTGTTCCAGAAGGATACAGTAGGCTGTTCGGCGACGCGCACGACAACATGGCCTTCCTCGACGATCGTGTGATGCTGTCTCTCTATTTGAGCTCCCCGGCAGCTAGCGCTCGGGAATATGCACAACGTAGGTGCAATCTTTTCAGCAAATTTGCCAAACGTGGTTGTAGCATCGAAATCTTACGCTTCATTTTCGAACACGACACTTGCCTGGTGCCTTGGAGGTTCGATCACTCGGCGTATTGTGCCCCTCAATGCGGTCACTTGGACGAGGCCCTGGATACACCACGCAAAGAGGTATGGAACTATGTCGTGGAACTGCGCAACCGCCATCCCTCGGAGCATTGGGATGCACTTGATCAAGAAGGCCATTCTCGGAGACTCCGAACGTTTGTCAGGAAAGGATGGTCCGATATGGTGCGATACATGCTCGAGCTCGGTGCGGATGTCGAGTACGACGAAACAATTAACTGAAATCTCCCTCAACCCAAACGAGCAATAGAGGACGCGTGTAGGCTCAGACACGTGGACATCGTTAGAGTTCTCCTAGAATATAAGGCGGAAACGCGCGAGGTCATCACGACCGCCGCCGGAAACGGCCAGGCAGCAGTCGTCCAGTTACTTCTCGAGAATGGCGCCGATACATCCCAGGCGCTCTGCGAAGCCATCGCTTCAGGCTCCGAGCATATAGTCCAGATTCTGTTCAGCCACGGTGTTCTTCCAACAAATGAGGAGCTGCGACCGCCATCGCCACCAAACAAGGCAATCGATCATAGATAGTAGCAGCAAAGTCCAGTCTAGGTCGCAATACTTTCTACGATCATGTGTAAGGAAGGGCGGATCCTGCATTATGTTCTCGTCGAGCAGCGAATTACGCAAGCGAATTACGCAACCGGCGGACTTGTGTTATATATTCTGGATGGATGTTGCCAAATGTCGCGAACTAGAGTCTATGACGACATTATTGCAAGATAATAATCTTCATTGCTATTTGTCTTCATGTGGGCTGTTTCCGTTCTTCGGACTTCGGGATTTATTACCGAGTCTTTTGTATCACCATCTTTACGATGGGGCGAATATACAGCCCTCTGTGGAAGCGATGAACCATGGCATTTTGTTACAAGGAGGCAGGGGGCGAGGTCATTCAGCCATCCACCATCAGCAAAGCCCCGCCACAATGGGCACAGCTGTTAATCTGGGTGGGTTACACGATGCAACCGACTCTAGCATAATGTCACATTCCAACCCATAGCGTCTCTACAAGAAAATGCAATGCTGTGCTTCCCAGAAGCCGCATAGTGTGAAGAAGACAGGATTTGGGGGTCCTGCAGGGGATAACCTTTAGGAATATTGGGCGACTAGATAATATGTTTCCTCCTACTTAGCGTTTCATAGATTACCCCTTCATACTATCACAAGAACGGCCGTTGCATTGAACATAGGAACAATCACCGAAAGGTCCAACCGTTGAATGGAGAGTCTCTGAAGCAATTCAACAAATCTTAACCACGAATCCGCTCCTATCGATGCACCCACCGGGTAAATGTCCGGCACCAATGCGTTCATACAACCCAGTCCCGTCTTCGTCTTGCTGTGCCAGAGCTGTAACGAGCAGAACAAGATATTGTTTAACGGCCCGAGGTTTCGAGCTCAGAGATCGACCCAGTACAATACATACGCCCTTCGAAGGCGTTGAAGCCCCGGGTCTGTCATAGACGAGAAGATCGTGATGGTTATTCGCCCCGTGGAGGCCAGGATGACGGACATGAGCACGATTCAGGTCGAACATTCTTGCTCGGGCGATCAGAACTGGCCTGTCTCTTTCTGAAAACCCCAGCTCAGTTGTGCGGTTCGGTTTGGGATCCGACCATGGTGACTGGATGCGCTTCCAATCGAAGCCTCCAAATTTCGATGGAAGGTAGTCAATAGCGCCGGCATAAGCCATCCAAGACCACGATGGCACATTGATGATAGCAGCGTCCGGCGGGAACGTGATACGAACTAGTGCTGAGGTCGACTGGTCTCGGATCCAGAGTAGGCTACGACATAGTAGTTCCTTCGCGCCTTTGTCTTCCAAGATTCCGAACCCGCCCTCGGTATTCATGACACGGATCAAACGACGCTGTAGACAATCAATAGCCATTGGACGGTCATACGCTCTCGTCAGATGCAGTCGAGAATAAATTTTGTATAGGGATTGGTATCGGAGAATCCTTTCGCCCTGTGGGGCATTACTCAGAATTCCGGGGAAACTGGTATCGCCTAGCAATGCCGCAAGGTTGCTGATACGCACGTTAGGTATAAATGTAGAAGCAATTGGAATAGTATTTGACTTACTTGTGCAGTTTCGTCATAGTCTCGCACCTTACTCCGCTCCCACACTCCCAGTAGGTCTGATACTTTGTGAAGAATACAGTTCTACGCGCAAGAGCGTGCTCCTGCATTACCCAGCCACGGTTCTTTAGGGCACCATTCAAGACGTGAGACTGGAAGTCGTCTATCATCTCGCAAATGTATAACGGTGACTCGTTAGCGCATTGCACTCTGACGTAGCGTCGCTCAATCCGTGGTTGCAGAAATCCGGAATAGTGACTACTAGCACAGCTAGCCGCAATAACGCAATAAGCTCCGCTGTATACTTGTTCCATACGTTTTCCCTCCCGGTTGAAATCTCCAGGGTCGCCTTTGTATGCTTGAATGATGCAAATACTGTCGATCCAAAGATGGCGCAGGCCAAGAGCTCGCGTCACAGCGATGGCGTCTCGGAAGGTAGCCGGCAAGGTTTCATATTCGATGCCTTCCATATGATCTCTCAAATTTTTGTGGTTCGTGGAAAAGTGTGGTACCGGACCCCACTGGTGCGATAGGGCAATCCAATGACAGGTATCTTGGGAACCAGTCTCCCACAGACGTACATTCCGGTCCCCCGCCACGCCCACATCTATGAGCCTGGTGGGCAATTGTCTCAAGTCATCATTCGTATTTTCGGAGAGGCTCGGCAGAGATAAGCTTGAGCCTTGGCTGGTACAATGGTTGTGGCTAGTATCGCATTCCACAAGCCATTGCCGAATGAGCTCCATGTGGACAGGGCTTCCAGCTTCAGGCAGCTGCGCAATTCCAACCTGAATCTCTCGTCGTGCGGGGTTTGACGGATCTTATATGTGCTGTAAGTTCGTGAACCGATCAAACACACCTTGGGCGAAGACACCTACCTGCAGGTTGGCATATTGATAGCGCAGGATGGCCGCTTCCGTTGATTCGTAGTGAGGATTCAACCCTGTCAACCATGACGGAAGAGCGTTTGTCAGCGCCGAGCTTTTTGCAAGTATACCATAACAGTTTACACATATCGCATTGCCCACTTTCAGCGTTTGACTTCGTCCATAGAGTGTCTCGGGTGAAGGTAAAACCAGGCTGGACCAAATCCTTACGTAGGATCTCACAGCCGGAGCAAAGGGCGGTTGGTGTGTAGCCCTCATGGAGTCTTTCCAGATGAGATGCGTCGAGGAATCTGAAGAACTTAATCGCAAAGCTATTTTCGACATGATATTCCCATTCGTCGTCAAGCTGTGTAAGGTAAACCTCCAAGCATTTTATTGTCGCCCGATATCACCTACTTTCTAGCACAAGACAAATCAGTGACACCTCAGCGATAGCGGGTGCAAACTTACCGGCTGTATCCAATGACATTACCTACGATCAGCAAACATCTCTATCGCAAAGCAAAAGTCTTGGACTTACGTGCTATTGCTATTAGTTTCAATGCTCGGCAATGAACATGACCGCCAATAGCACTTACAGACTGTGCTTGCCAGGTGCCCGTGATTAGCCTCTCAGTCTATCGGTGACCGGATCGCCTCTGCGGAGACCTAATGGGACAAACTTACGTACTACAAAATTCAGCTGTGGTTCATCACGGTACAAATATCCTTACATTCTGATTGCGAAGAGACAACAAGCTGATTAGTTTATTTCGCCTGAAAGATTACATGGCTTACCACCTACATTCAAGCAAGACACTTCAATCAGTTTTCATTGCGGGTGGAGTAGTCTGGGGCTATACTTGGTATGATTCCAGAACCGTATCCCTTTGACGTATAGGCAGTTCCCGAGTGGGAAGAACCTCCCCAGTCGAGCTGCTTTGACTGGTGTCCTTTGTTGGCATGATTTCCATGGAACCTTCCAAGTCCATGTAATACTCATCTTCCCCTTCAGCTCTTGTTGAATGGCTCGTAATGTCGACTGGAGGCGGTCGTGGATGACCTGTGAACCAGTAGCTCTCAGATTCGCCCTTACCTGATAATATCTTTTCCATTATCCGTACGAATTCGGTAGCGCGAATACGGACGGGTCTAGGAGGTTCTAGGACGGGTCTAGGAGGTTCTAGTCCTGGAGACTCGGAGGTGACTAATCCCTCTTCTGTAATCTTGATTGCAGGAACACCCAATAAGGCCAAGTGTTCAGACCCCGTTGGATGCTCCCCATCGGAATCGTCCGGGTCCTCATCGGAATCTTCCAAGTTCCCATAGGAATCTTCCAAAGCTAGTAACTCCAGCGCAGTAGGTTGGAAAGTTGCAGTATTTTTACCCATCCGTCGTGGGAGACTGGGGACGAGTAGGCCGCTTGACACTAACTCCAAGAGATCTCCAAGAGCAGTCTCTCCCGCCCTACAGACCGGATCCTGTGCAAGATGTTTCGTCCAACGGGCGACTTTAGGATGGACGTCGGCAGTTCTTTTACCATCCTCGATATGGAGCTTGTAGAAAGGCGACTCGTGCCCCATCTCCACATCAGTGCTTCGATCGAAGGCGTCCAGACCAGGGACTCCGTACAGAAGCCATATAATAAACTCTAGTGTAATGCAGCCCATTGCCCAGATATCACCAAGTCTGGAGCGGCGTCTAGTATTCTGACCCAAAAACTGACTTGCCAGCCCGATTGCGACCTCCGGTGCTTGATAGCGATAGGTAGCAAAGCGTGACAGGGTCATGCTCCTGCGCGATTCTGTACCAATACTATGCTCCTTGGCCTCACCCCAATCGCCAATCTTGAGCGTACCTATTGTGCCTTCGCCACTGAACCAGAGGATGTTGCTCGGTTTCAAATCACCATGGCGATACGACCTCCCACCTGGAAGATAGTGAGCAGCACACAAGGCTCTTGCAAGGCCGGCCAGCTGCGCGATAGTATCCTTGATGAGGGAAGCACTCAAAGTAGGAATTGGAGTGGCCTGCCATAGAGTGCGCAAGTTTCCTCTATCGGCGAATTCGAACATAAGGTAGTGCTCGGCCTCTCCAGAACCAAGACGCCGGAAAGCAGTGATGAAACGAACGATATGCTCTTGTTTCAAAGTATTCATCTTCGCTAACGCGCGGTACTCTGAGGCCCAACGTTCGACTACCTTTTGTCTGTCCTTTTTCTTATATGCCAGAAGCTCTTTCACAGCAACAACTGTCGGACATAATCCTTCCTGGCATACTGATCAGCAGCAGAATATGAACAGGAGTAAGACACTCACAGGCCGCTCGGGATCTTTAATATGAGCGTGATGAATCTCGTACTTGACGACCTGGCTGAAGGACCCTTCGTCAAGGCCCTGGCTCGAGAGGAAAGGAAGAATGCAAAGCGCTGGCAAGTCACGATTGGGCTCGTCCGTGGAGAAAACTGGCGCTAGAAATTTCCATTGCTGTTCACAGAAGTTCTGCACTTTGCCTGGACGCCATGTCCGATACCTCGTTTTGAAAAGAGGTGGCTCCAGATTTGAGAGCGGGTTGTTTGGTGCGATCCACGGAGAACCCTCATCACGGGGGTCTTCGAAAGGTAATTTGCCGTCGTGCAGGTCGTCACCGGATCGGATAAGCGCCATGGCTCTCCGTAGCGAAGGTCCTTCAAATCCGATGAACGAAGTGATTGCGAATATCTTTTTTGCCCTTGCCAATATCCAATCAGCCAGTTCTTCATCCTCGTCCGCAGGTTCCTCTGCCTCGAAAGCGTCAAGGATCGAAGCTCTGGTAATGAGTCGGTCCAAAGTGCCTTCGGGTATAAACTCAACTTCCCTCTTGTCAAATCTACTTTTCACCAAACACCCATGCAGGCGCTCGGAAAGTAAATCCCAGTCTTCTGACAAATCCTCATGTGACATGGTTCCTCGAAGAATGTTGCCGCGTTTTAGAGTCGATGCGCCCAAAGTTGTAGACGCGTCCAACAAAGTCGAGCCCACTCCGTGCTGTTGGTCTACGATATAAGGCGGGTTATAGTGGTATGTTGTACTGCGATATCAGGGAGTGGGGAAAGCAAATTTCTCGGCCGTTCGACCCCGCTTCGTCCACTAAAAGCGATCGGACAGGTATCTTAAGCCTGTATTACGAGAGCGGACATCGTACCATTTGATAATTTGTATGCCGAGATTACTGGCCCATCGATGAGGTAGCCTTGAAAGCAATAGTGAGTGGTGTGAAGATATGTGGGTTGTGATGTGTTTTGCGATGTGTCTTGCGCTAGCGGGCTATGGTGCACGGACTTGACACGATTGGGGCAAGCGCCATCCATCCGCCAAGCTATACGTCATAGCCCCATGGAGACTCTGGCAGGTTTTGACTGTGCCGTGGGGATCACATACCAGCATTCACGGTTGCGATCTCATTGAACAAAATTTACTTATGTCTCTTTGCTCTACTCTTCGCGAACTCTCCATGTGCTAGTACAAGCCTCGGACCGGCGCCCATGGGGTTAGCCGTCGGTCAGGCACCCGCCAATCAGCGCAAGCCGGAACCCCTTTCTTTAATATCGGGCGATCCTACCTTGAATCCTTCCAATTTTGTAAGACCCGTTTCCAGCCCGAAATTATCGTGAAGCCTTGCCCCGTCAGCACAAATACTGTAACCATTGTGGCTTGGACGTTGAGCAGGTCCCAGCCGCTGCTTCTAGCTTCACATCTGCCTGCTAGACCCGGGTAAATAGATCAAAGACGCTTCCTGCTGCCTACGAGTACGGTAATGGTGGGTCCATTGTGAACTTGCATGCTGGCGAGATCTCAACTATAAATGCTTGGAGCTATCTTCGAATCTTTTTGATCATCGGTCGGTCGGTCTCCTTCTGTCTCCCTTCGGTCACCAGCTCTACACAATATCATTTGCAACATAAAATCAATCGACCGTAATGCTTACCAAAGTTCTACCCTTCATTCCCCTTCTCATTGGCTCTGCCCTTGCCCTACCAGAGGTCACCGTCAAAGAGCTCCCAGCAGACTGCTCCTCATATCCTCAGTACAACGCCGAAACCGGCGTTGCAGGACCATGGATCCTTCAAGTCGTTGACAGCGACAACGCTGCTATTGAAGGCTTCGGAAACACCGACGTCTACTCCGTCAAGTACAATCCAAACACAGACCGCAAGCCCACAATACGTTGGGGCTATGTAAGCGCATTCGCCTTTTAATATCATAGAAACCTACTCACGCAACTTCAGATCACCATCCCAACACGCAACGACATTGCTAAGCGCGCCCTCGAATGCGTCAACAACACCCTGCACGCCTACGTACCTAACGATCTGACCCCGGCCGGAGAGCCTACTGCCGTGCAATGGACGCCGCTCACCCTGGATCCTTACCCTGACGAAGGCCTCCTGCTCTGGAAGGTTGACGGTGGCTCCCCAGCCAAGGTGTACGAGCACTATATTGGCGAGGAGAAGCAGCCAGGTGTGTTCCTCGGTGGCTACGAGGGGACCACGACGTGGGGCTTCAAGTGGTATCCTGCCGAGCAGGGCTCGTATGGCATGGACTACTATCTCATGCGCTTGATGCCTGCGGGTGCAGCGCTGAAGGCTAATGAAACGAAGGGGTTCGTGAAGATCTGGGACTCTTAAATGGCGAGCGCGAAGGAAGATAATGGGAGGGCACAGTAATGAAGTCGGGAAAGTGTAGGGCGCTCGAGAGATATTCGAATGCACACTCCATCCTATTGACCTGTTTTGCAATCGGCGTTTTTTTGCTTTGTTCCTTGTCCGACCGTTTCGGAGTATTATGGCCACCCAATTTCTTGGGAAGCAATCTAGGCCGGCATATCGCCTAAACGCATCTTCATCTATCTCGACCCCGCAAAAGACACAATGTTAATGTACATATAGGCTCTACTGCAAACGATTGGCCGTGTTCCTACTCTATAATGAGTATGGAATCAATCGCTGCGCACACTGATCATAAGACGAATCTTCAAAGATGCGATGGTAGCTTGTGCAGGAAGCTACATCTGCAATCTCTTTAGGAATTTTTCTCGTGCGATAACAGTGTATAAAGGCAAAGGTAAGGCCTTTGCAACATATTCTATCTTTCATCAGATATACTGTCTTCGACATGAAGCCCTCCACTCTCCCCTTCCTGGCGGCGCTCCTTTCCACCAATGCGAACGCGCACTGTGAGGCTCCCACCCTATCGGCAGTGCAACACCTTACAATACCCAGATCACTTCAGCAAGTTTATAGTAAACAATACCCTCTCTGCGGACTTCCAATACACCCGCGACGTCGCCCCCAGTCCAGGCGGCTCACCCGTGGGGTTTGCAAAATCCTTCCCCCTTTTCGGCCTCTCGAATCCCGATCTAGTTTGCGGGAGGGGCGCCATCCCCCTCCGGAACCCCACCATCGAGACCGCCACCGTCCTTGCCGGCGATGACGTGGGTTTTCACGTCAGCGGCCTTTGGTACGAAGGCGACATTCAGTCTACCATTTACCATGACGGCCCTGGGCAAATCTTCCTCTCGAGGCTACCTGATAATGTAGCTAGCTTGAACGAGTACGATGGCAGTGGAGACTGGTTCAAGATTGGGTACGCGGGGGTCAAGAATGCCACTATGTGGTCTCTGAGGGACGAATTGAGCATGAATGCGACCATTCCAATCACCACGCCACCGGGAAAGTATCTGATCAGAATTGAGCAGTTCCTGGCCGATAGCCGCATCGGTGAGAGCCAGTGGTTCGTCAACTGTGCTCATATAGAGATTATTGGAAGGGGCGGAGGGACGCCAGGTCCGTTCATAAGGTTCCCGAATGCGTACAAAGACGATGATCCGAGTAAGTGACGAGTCGGCCAGTATTATTAGGAATGCAGTGTTGCTGACACGATGTAGGTATTTGGTTCCATGAGGAGGGGACGACTAGGTTTCCCAAAGACTATACTGTATACATTCCACCGAAACCGGATGTTTGGACAGGGTGAGCCCGCTGAGGACCTGTTCGAGATTGAGAACCATATTTTCCGTCTGCCCATTCCTTGTAAACCCATGCGTCATAGATGCGCCACCCATCTCTGACCGTTGATTGCCAGAAATAGAGTCGCCAATGCAAAGACCTTTGAACCATTGAGGTACCGCGACCTCGGCTCCCAAGAATGCAGAATAGAAGAGAGCATGCATGAAGGAAGCGCAACTACGGGTGCTGTTGGGGTCGGGGCGCATTCTTCGATCTCATCCCGTCTAACAGATTCTTGAATGGGTCATGTGTCTCAGTTGTCGCAACAAGTTTCGCTCTCATGACCGGTATCACGTTCTCTGCAGCTGCCTTGCCTCTCGCGAAGCCTTCCCACCAGCCTTCTTGCCGAGCCCGGGCCAGGAGATTCGCTGGCGGTCCCTCAGATGTCTCGATTGTCTGGATGGCCTTGTCGCTCTGCGTGGTCGACTCCGTCGGAGGCGATAAGATCCCGGCATCGACAAACATCTGGCTGATCAGGTCGTGAAGAGGGACCTGCGCGGCTGTAAGTATGGTGATTATTGCGAGCAGTCGCACTGTCCACCATTGGGTGCTCAGGACTCGCTTTTTCGTCGTCGATGAGCTCGGAGCCCTTCAGTCCGACACTTGCAAGGAACTCAGAAAGCGGCTGTCGTTGCGCGTGCTTAGCGTTCTCGTGCCGCACGTTGGATAAAAGTCTGTCCAGCGAGTTGAGGGCTTCTGAGCGCGAGAAATGCGTGATAGTGGAGTTGTTCGCTTCGTCACTCCGGGAGTCGACGCTTTCCGTGTCCGACGGCGCTGGAGAAGGTGGAAATCTAACAGGCAGCTGGAGCACTGACTGAGGTAGGATCAATGGCGAAATATAGGACACGTCCTCCATGATTCTGCTGGTTTGCTCGAAGATCGCCGGTTTCGTGGAGGTGTCAGGTGGAGAGGTTTCGAGCGTTGTTGAATGTTAGGGGGGCGAGGTTCCGGTGCAAAGCCGTCGAGTAGAGGTGCAAATTTTTCTCTTCTCGGTTCGTGACCGCATTCACCTCTCTTCTGTAGGTGAAAGGTAGCCGGCTTCGCCGCGCGCGTTTTGCCGGCGGCCAGCATCATTGACGCTAACTATGCTCTTTCACCTTGAGCGATTAACGCATTACTTTGGTTGTGAATAGAATTGAGATGGGGTCACTAAGTAGAGTGTCTACAATATCGGAGTTGGTGTTCGGAAAGCGCGAAACGTTGACGTTAACCCGTAGGACCGTTTACCGCGCCCGCGTGGAAGGAGCGCTAACCCAATCAAGTCCACCCCGCTAGCCTGTGAGATCCGAGCACTAGGGCAAATGCCTCAAATCGGAAATCAAGAGAGAACCATCAAGCGCTTTGAGTAATCACGCGCGGCAGATCGCCAGGTACGCGCTGTGGCGACTGCAGAGCCTAGCCTTATAATGTACCGCTTCTACTAGGTGGGGACACTGATCGATGCTCGATCAGTACGTTTCCTTGCCACTGCCATCGCTTGAAAATTAGAGCCTTTGCGTCCTGGGGACATACGAGCAGCTCGAAGCGCAGCGCCTGTGGGCTCATGTGGGCTCATGTCCGCGAATCCCAAAGGAGTATTTAATATCCACTTCTTCCAATTCGTTCCCTAAGGTCCAGGGCTTGGACTATCCTTTGTGTTCCATCCTCTTATATTTGATACCGTGCTAGCCACGAAGACCCCCTCCCCCAGACTCATATCCACTTCTTCAGTAGCTATTTATTGCCATAGCGCAAGTTCGATTCAACTTTTTTTCTTTGAAAACATGCTGTCTTTCATCCTCGTCCTCGTCTTCCTCCTCGGAATCGCTGTGCAGGCTAAACCAACCATGCGCTCCGTACCAGACACATCCACCGACATGGACGATGTAATAACAGGCGCCTTGCCGTGCGCATCAACCGCCGTCATCTTCGCTCGCGGAACATTTGACTCGGGGAACATTGGTGTATGGGTTGGTCCAGCGTTGAAAGAAGGCCTATTGCGCAACTTCAATGGCGACGTTGATGTGCAAGGAGTGGACGCGGCCGACTACCCCGCCGATCTGGATGGATATGCGAAGGAAGGCGGGAGCGAGAGTTGTGCGAATGCGTGCGCAAGGACGCTTGATGCGTATGCGCCTCAGTGTCCAGATGCCAAACTGTTTGCTGCTGGCTGGAGGTATATCGGATCCGGTGTCGTGAAGTGGCATCCACGTGCTGATAAATGGATCCAGTCAAGGCGCGCTTTGCGCACACAAATGTGTCAACCGCATCCGAGATGCAACTCGACAGCAGCTCAAAGGTCTTGTAACTTTCGGAGACGAGAACGCACTCATGGATAACCCATCCACCATCCCTGACGACCTACCGGTTCAAGCCTACTGCATACAAGGCAATCTCGCCCCAGATGTGCTCTGCGCTTCGAGCCTGACGTCTGGGATCAAGCTTCCATCCTCACTCGACGACTTCAAAGCCATCGTCATCGAGCCACTCAATTCACTGAAGGATGTTGCGACAAACCCGGATCAGGTAGCTGCAGCGCTGAAGATACCATTTCAGCTTCTCGGCGGCTTGACCGGTGTGTTGGGATATTTTTTGGACGACGTGCTGCATGGAAAGGCGAGGCGGTGGATGGTCTTGCCGCCCCACTTTAAGTACGGCAACAATGGGATGGCGGATGATGCTGCGGTGTGGATGGCGCGAATGGCGAAGATGAAGTAATCCGAGCTTTTCTGTAGAATATTTTGTCTTGAGAGCTCATGTTACGATTTGGAGGTTGCCCGAAGTCCTAAGGTGCCCTGGCACGCCTAAGATCAGAATTTGGATTAGTTGCAGTTCATACGAGGCGTTGGACATGGATGCTCGTTCCGAAAACTCAACCAACAATCCTCACTTCGTCCACTCTTCCTATCTTCTCATCATCAACGCATTTAGCTCTCCCTAGCCATCTCACGCCACTTGATTCGTAGCAGTAGGCCTTTACGACCGTCCACAATGTCGTCACCATCTGGTTACCTTCCCTACTTTCTCTACTATGTGCGTTCTCCCTCCCCACTTCCATGCTCTTATTCTCTGGCCACCCACTCACCGCACCCAGACATCTCTCTCTGCCCTCATCCATACACTCGTCTGCTACCTTCGTCCAGCCAGCACATCACTACGTCAATTCTCTGGCGGCTCCGCACCTCCACCAACCCAGCTCTTGGCGCACGTGTACGGCACGAAAAATTTGTACACAGCCGCCATTCGCGCGTATACAGCCTGGAACTTACAAAATCGGGCACTGTACGACCTTGCGATCTTCACATTTGTGGGCGTCGCATGGTTATACGTTAGCGAGCATTTGATTTATGGGACAGTGAGGTGAGGCCCCGGTTTCCGTTCGAACGTGAAGACCGTGGAAAGGAGGAAGAGGCAGAAGGACTAAGAATGAACGCTAATTATGCATAGGTGGAGGGAGGCAGCGATTCCGTACGTCACATCAGCGACGGCGTTGGTCTGGATGGTGACACAAAGGGAGTGGTATCTGGCTGCTTAATTGAGATATATAATGTCCATGCTAGAGTTCTAAGATCGTTGAGAGGATCGAAACATCACCGTCTGAGCTCGAGCAGGCAATCGAGAACTTTGTTGCGGGGTAAGCACTGCCCCAAAATCGGACTAGCGTACCAGCCAGGCTGCAGTCTGACCAAGCTCTCCCACCAGCCTACGTTCTCATTTTTTGCATCGTTGCTATCGAAATTGCAAAAGCCATTCGCTCTACTCTACGAGTCGCTACCGAACTATCCATTATTTCATATCAATCACTGACGCTGTTTGCCCGCCGCTTTCTTCATCGCCTGAGGCATATCGCAACTTGCGCCACTCTCTCAGAATGGTGTTACGACGAGCCGGAGACTGGCCGCCGTGTAACGAAACCACAAAACGCTATTGATGGGAGTTTAAGAGGCAACCGTGCCGCAATTTGCAGGACAATTGTGGCGGAGTGCTGCACGTTGACGTGGTGTGAAATGTGCGACACAATCCTTCCGTAATTGGTTCACCGGTGAGGCTCTAGCCGCCTCCAATGGTTCCTCCAGAAATGCTCAGCCCTCAATCATGTCGATCCTGATGGCCAATCTTGTACTTATAATCTGTCGAGCTCGGTGCTGTTCTAGAGCACAGGTGAATTACCTCAAGCAACCAAACCGCCCGACGCCGCCCATTTTTGGATCGATTGCCATCAAAACAACTTACCATCTTTCCCGTTCCCCAGTAGTGTAGGCTGTGCTTTTTCCGTCCCGCTGACGTGGCCATTACTTCGCGACAAACGATTCTGATCAGGAGGTGGGTGGGAATGAACAAGTGCTCCACTTGGTAAGAGGTAAAAAGAGAACCTCCAACGCAAAAAAAAGTGCTAAAGGAAGCAGAATAGACAGCTTTGGCATCTCCATCTCAAGATGGCTCTCCACCGCCCACGGAACACAGCTGCTGATGATACGAGCGTTGTTCCCACGGTCCCTCGCTGGAATCTGAACGACGAGACGTTGGAGGAGATTACATCCGAGCGCGACGAACCTGTGCCACTGCATATTATCGAATTACTCCGAAATTCTGTGCTTGCTGAGTATCTATACCCGTCAATACGTCCGAATCTCCCACAACTACATTGCGACAACAAGAATTGCGATCACAGGGGCTGCAATCTAGTCGAGCAGGACGATGACTTTACCACAGCGAAGACGTCCAAGTCTGTGTACTCATCCCAATCCAATACTACGTATCATACCGCCCCCTTGGGAGCTTCATTCAAAGGCGATACGTCGCCAAACAGGCTTCGAAAGTGAGTATAACCCTTGTCATCTAAGGCTATGCTGACGGGTATTACACAGCGACCATGAGTATTCAAAGCTTCTGATTTCTAAGAAGCTGTGGCCCATTGATGCCACCGATGAGAAAGATTGGTCAGGACGAGGCCAACACGCAGAGTTTACCAAATCAGAAAAGAAAACCTTGGACGCAATTCTAGATGTCCAGGACATTCTTGGAAGTACTAGGACCGCTGTGGTGCAGAGCGTTCTCTGCCGACGTATACTTCTAGCACGGAAGACAATTCAATGCAGCAAGCGATTCACGAAAGTGCAAGCAATCGAGGAGGTTGCTCACCTCACCCGCCTCAAACACTCCCACATTATCCAGGTCATCGGGACATACACTATGGATACGAGCATATCTATCCTTCTATATCCCGTTGCGGACTACAACCTCACCGTCTTCCTCGAACGTCTTACGCCAGACCTCCTTGGACATGAAGAATGGAATCGACGCAAAATGTGTTTGCGTCGTTCCTTTGGTTGTCTGTCGAATGCAGTGTCTTATATACATCGCAACTTAGTGAAACACATGGACATCAAGCCTCAAAATGTTCTAGTTCGCGGTATCAGACACGGAAGCACGACAAGTTACAAAGTATACATCGCGGACTTTGGTATAGCCCGGTCTTACGGAACGCTAGAGGAGTCGGAGACAGAAGGATACACCCTGTTCACTCGAAAATACTCAGCTCCCGAGGTTGTGGATAGATCAAAAAGAGGACTCCCGGCCGACATCTTCTCGCTTGGTTGTGTATTTCTCGAAATCGCGGCAGCATTGGCATACGCATGGTCGACCAACTCAACCAGCGGGATTGACAACTACTGGTACCGTATATCCCACTTAAGCGATCTACTTCAATCCAACGAGTACAACGACACATCGTATCAAGCCAACATAGAATCACTCAGAGAGATTCTTCAGGCTCTGGACACCGAAGATCGAAGGCCATGCGATGACTTACAGCACATTTGGCCAATAATCTCTCAGATGATCAACGAAATTCCCGCAAAGCGCCCATTAGCCGAGCGCGTGGCGTGCCTGTGCGTTCGTACGCCCTACAAATGCTGCGTAGAAGGCCCAGAGCAATTGGAGTACTACAGGGAAGTATGATTAAAGTGGGACTTTGGTCTTTGGGTGTATTTGACCATCTGATACGGCTCGGAGGGCTTAAAATGAGGCGCCTAATTCTAGGAGTGAAGGCCGACGAGATAGGCCAAATCTAGACTAGAAATCTCCGTGCCGTACTCCATCTACCAAAGACAATCATGGAAATGAACAGAACGCGGAACAACTTGAGCACAAACGGCTCAGTCCGATCCAAGGGTTCCTACTGCAATTAGCCCCGTGATTGGCCGTCCCATCGGCGAGACTCTTCTTCCCACGATTCCCGCCTCGTCTATCCCGCTCTTTGTCATTCACTCCATTGAAAATGTGCGCTGTCAACTTGTTTTGTGCGTCTCGCAACCCCATCATACAGCATCGTTCCTCTTCCTCATCCTTAAGCCAGCGGCAGCTAAGTTGTGCTTGCGAGACCTCTCTGCGATGTATCGCAACCACAGCTCTACTATTCGGCAACCTATGGATGCAAATGGCAGCATGTACGGCGGGATCAAAAATGACAAAATCCACCAGAGAGACGTGTCCGTTTCTTGATATTGTAACCTGTATCGTTTGTTCGGAATGTATATTGATTTAGATGGTAACACAGAGAGAATGGTATAGGGCTGTTTAGCGGAGACGTATTGCTTACTCGTGCTGAGACAACTGGCATGGAGAAAGCTTGATGATTATCTTGGTGAGGCAAGCTGGAGATCCGGGTCGCCTCAACATTGCGGGGAAAGCACTGTTCCCAAATGAGACTAGCGTTCGTTCAAGCCCCATGTGAAAAGGAAATTCGGGGGCGCTTTCTGAAACCTCAAACTCAGCATCATCGTTTCAACATCACGAACGCTTGCATAAGAAAAAGCGCAGAGAGCATCAAGACCTTTGGATTCCATTCACTTGTTTCGCTTTCCAGCCGCATCCTGCATCATCTTTATCGCGACCCGCGACACCGTCCTGAATTGTTCCTCCAGGTCATCGTCCTTCACCGTCCCAAACATTCTCGGTACTTTATCCGCATGCCAATTCAAGCACTCCATCTTCATGAAGGCAAACATCCTCTTGGGGTCCTGCGCATCGGGTGTGGCATTGCGGTAGAATTCTTCAACTGCTTCGGCCGACACATCTTTCGCGGTGCCGGACTTGACTGGCCATGGTATGACTGTCCGCAGATACTCCTGGAAGCTGGTGTTAGTATTCTTCAGAGTTTTTCAGGAACAGTGTACGCACAGGAGTCCCTTTCGCGCCACCGATCCTCTTGAGCTCGGCCCACCGTTGGACATAGTCGAGCCACTTGGTTTCCCATTCTTGCTTTGCCTTTTCCGCGTCTTCCTTGGCCTTCCTCTCTCGGTCCCTCCTCATTTTCTCCGCGCGCTGGCGTACGCGCTCGTTTCTCTCTTCCGTTTCACGAGCCTCCTTCTCCTTAGCTCGTCGCTCGTCTTCTTTGCGCTTTGCTTCGCGTTCTTGTCGTTCCTTTTCTTTTCGCTCGGCTTCATCCTTTTGCTGCTGTTGACGCTCCTTCTCTCTGCGCTCTGCTTCTTCCTTCTCTCGCCGTTCTGCTTCTTCCTTCTCTCGCCGCTGACGTTCCTTTGCTTCGCGCTCTGATCTTTCCCTTTGCTGTCGCTGACGCTCGCTCCTCTCGCGCTCCTCTCGTTCAGAAGCTTGCCGTGCATCTTGCTGCCGTCGTTGCTCATCTCGTTCCTGCTTGCGCTGCCTTGTGTACTCGGCTTGTTCTTCCTTCCTCCGTCTCGCTGCGTCTTCCTGAGCAGCTAATTGCTTCAGCAACCGCGAGACCATATCCTCCAGATCTTGCACCTTCTCGACGAGTCGATCCGGGTCTGGCTTGATGTACGCGCTACTCTTTGATGATGATTTTGTTCTTCTTATCAACTTAGACCAGTTGTCAACCATGTCGTCCGCTTGCCCTTGGTGATACCTCAGACAAAGCGTTCGTGTGGCAAGCCTGTGCAATTTTGCGGTAACATCGACTTTGGATACGTCTATGTACGACAGTTCATCCAGAATGCGATGCGCTTCCGCTCGGTTCGCTTGGTTGATGGGGTTGCGACATCTTCGACCGCAGCTTGGAGCATTACCGACGCAGGTCATGCAATCTCTGTCTGGATTGATGATGTTCAATACGCTTGTGGGATCCCAATACTTCTTCGTTCGCGGCTCGGTCTTGACGTATCCGAAAGAAGATCCGAAAGAATCGGTCGAGTACGCTGAATATAAACCCATCTTCGGTCTGATTGCGCTCCGCAAGTCGGCTATAAAGGCTAGGACCAATAAATTTGGCTCCACCTAAGTGAATCTCCTTCTCTTTGGAGTTTTTAGTGGAAAGCGCACTTCACTTATACAAATCCCTCCAAAGCTTGTTCGGACTGCAACCCTCAGAGTACCCCAGGTCGCATGATGAACGCCGCCATCGTGCATAGACTGCATGCCACACCTTTTTGTAACTTGGACATCTTGCGCATCGCTCATTGGCTTCGGAGCTACCCTAAGCGCCGAGTTCCGACGGCTCAGCCACCCGTGTATCAGGGTTTGTGAGTTGCTATTGGTGGGTGTTGCATGAAAGTGCTGTGCCGCAATATATGATAAGAACTCAGCCCCGCAGACTGCAGATAGCGTCTGCCGCCCATGCAGTGCTATTGATCCTGAAATAAATCAGGTTTCGAATGAGTACCATATATCAGTAGGTTGAGGATATACAGAAGAGTTGATCTCTGGAAACTGGCACTGCGGAGCCATACTACATGTCTGGCAATTCGGCACGCATTTGAAACAGCACAGCTGCACGCGCCGACGCAATGAATGGTTTCCACGTTCTATTCAACACCCGGAATAAAAGTACAATACTACAATACATGCCCAACTCATTACGATAACGCACAGAACTCTCTCCAGCCAAACGCGCAACCTCCGATCGAAGCTCCACCCCTCTAAACACGCTGCTGCTGTCCAAAAGTATATGTATGGTTCGGATACCCGTACTGCTGCACCTGCGGCGTTCCCGCACCATGATCCACTACCGTCTGTCCATACTGATTCGTATAAGTCGTAACAACAACCTGCTCTCCGTCATTCTTTCCGGGTGTATACTCGATCTCAGTTGAATCGCTCTTCGTCTTGTCTTCGTCCTCTATCCACTCATTCGAAGCTGTTGCCCAAACAATCATCCCATAGATTCCGATGGACAGAAACCCATACAGCAAGATATGGAAGAACTTCGCCATTGGCGGCTCGCGGCGAGGATTGTACTTGTAGAGTCCAGTGTAAATGACTTTGATGAGGCCGCGGACATCGAGGAGGGAGACGAGTATCGGAAGGCCGATTCGGAAGGATGTTCTAGGGGTACGAGCAAGCTTGAGCTCTCGGAGTACCGATACGATGATCCACGTGACAACAAGACTGGCGCCGAGATAGATGCAATAGAATGCCAGCGTGATCTGGCGGTACGAGGACAGAACCATCAGTCGCGGTTCTCCTGAGCCGGTAAATGCGTCATTGAGTGCGCTACCGAGTATGCGGTTGGTGGCGAGGTAGATGATGAATGCGACTGGGTTGGCTAAAGCGAGGAGGTTTATGCCCCAGGCGAGTACCGCCCGGAACGAGCCCTGAAGCTTGTCGGTTTTTTTTCCGATGGTCTTTTCGAGTTCGATAGAAAATGAGCGAAGGAGGAACAGCATCAGGAACGAGTCGCCCAAGAGACTCAGAGTTTCGAGCGCGATGAGAAAAGGATAGTACATGACGATGCGCTTTTGGCGGATCTCCTGGAGGATGACGTCGGCGGTGTAAACGGCGAAGTAACTTCATTTTGGTCAGCATGAGTAGGTGTGGAGAGGCAGGTAGTGTCTTACAGCAGCAAAAGCAAACATGAGCCATCGAGCGCCATGGAGAATGATTTGGACTTGCGCTTCTTTGAAGAACAGTTCCTGAAACATGACATGCAGTAAATCAAGAAGAAAAATATAAAGAAGGCCAGGAAACAGAGTCCAGCAACGACCATAGAAGCAGTGGGTAAGGCGCTGCGGAAGTGAGATCCAGGAAGCCTACCGTCAATGAAGTCGGTGGCATTGGAACTCCCTGCGACGTTGTCCTCAAGACCATCATAGAATTGCCGCTTGGTGACCTCCATGGTTTTCTGCACTGGTAGAATAGCTCCGCTGCCTCGATGTTGGCACAATGAAAGGAAAGTCGATGTACAATATGCAGGTACCACCCACGCAGCAGCAAGTACCCAATTTATCCCGTCTTCCTTGAACTGAAGCTGTTTTTGTTGCCAAGTGGTTGGCGTGCAGCTGGATGTTCAGCTCGCCTATCCGGAACTTTGTGTCGCCAGCTCTCGAGCCAAGGAAAACTAAGCTTCTTGTCTCCCGATCTTGGAAAGTAAGATCGGAGAGGTGTCCCCCCATTCATAGATAAAGCTCGCGAATGAAAGAGACGTACCTGCGCCTCATCTTGCCAGCAGACATCAGCCACCGAGGGCGAAGGTATGCGGAGGAGGTACAATGGTACGTTAGGCTGAGGGATGCAGAATTAAAATTTGGGACAGCGCATCGGATTAATTAAATTGTACGAAGAAGAGAGAGAGATGTGCATAGCTTCGAAACATACAGACGAAGAAGGGAAATGGTACAGGCATCTCTTACCTGGTGGTGCTCAGCCACAGGTATCTCATCTTGGTGTGCAACGGAGAGCAACTTTGGACCTTTCAACTAGTATCAAAAAAGATCCCAATGGGCGTGTAATTAGCGAACCTTGGCTTTCAACTCGACATAGCGTGGGGGTCGAACGAGGCGTGATGCCCGGGGTCTATTGTCGCTGCTGGGTCTCTCAACCATCATGAACCCTAATGTGTGGGCGACAAAACTAGGCATCGCCCAAAGTCTCGATATTCCTCTCGACGAACTGAGGATAAGGATTCAGGGAAGCCGAAGCCGGACGAGTGGGAGCCAGCCAGATTGAGGAAAGCACAACCAAAAGGCAAGATTGAACAGTGGGGGCAGACGTCCATGCATTCCGAAAACTGGCCGAATGAGCTATGCGTAGGTGTTTGTTCGTGCCATATTGCGGGTGACGCAAGAGAATATCCTACCCTCACGTCGAGATGTTGAAGCGGTAGAAACTCTGCGATAAGAGCATAGTCAATTTTATCGTGCAGAGACACATAGTCTCAGTGTATGTCGCAACAGTGTTGATCTCGATGTTTGGTAGTTGAGTTCAGAGATGCGCGACTCACAACCTGTGGATCGCATCAGTGTGCGGGAACGCTAGCCTCAATGCAGCCTAACGTACGCATCAGATGTGAATCTACCAGTCCAGGCAACCCTCATGCTCGTCAACGCATCAGCATCACCCATCACCATCCCAAACTCCACTTACCACAACATGTCTCTAGAACCGGCCCCCGACTACTCCGCAGTCGTCTCAGCGACCGGCTTCCTCCGCCCGCGCGCATCGCGTTCTCTCACAACCTTCCACGACCACCTCATCACATCCCATCGAATTCTCGCTCTGCTCGGTGCAGGCCTCTCTGCACCCTCCGGTCTGCCCATCTATCGTGGCGCAGGAGGTCTGTGGCGCACCTACGACGCAAAGCAGCTCTCCACGCCCGAAGCATTCGCCGCGGATCCGGCGTTGGTATGGACATTCCATCTAGAGCGTTGGAAGGAAGCCAAAGCTGCGATGCCAAATGCTGCGCACGTTGCATTGTCAAAGTTAGCTGAGAAGAAGAATGGTTTTCTGGCGATGACGATGAACGTGGATGATTTGAGTGAGCGGGCCGGGCATGCAGAGGCGCAGTTGATGCATCTGCATGGGAGGTTGTTCGATGTAAAGTGCAGTAGATGTGCCGCGTGTCTGTCGGGCGATGACGCTGCCAACTCTATCCGATCGTTGCTCGAGCATGACCCCGCAGTGTCGCTAGTAGAAGCAGATATCCCGCGCTGTGAGAGTTGCAAGACCGGTCTTCTTCGGCCCGGCGTGGTCTGGTTCAACGAATCGCTCTCGAAGGATATTCTTGCAGCGGCGTCCGCTTGGATAGCTCCGGATGATCCTGGGAAGCCTGTCGATACGATGCTTGTCATTGGGACGAGCGCTTTGGTGTATCCTGCTACGGCGTACATCGAAGCGGCCCGGAGGAAGGGCGCTCGAGTAGCTGTTGTAGATATTGAGAAGGAGGATCCGTCCATGTTGGGCTTGGAGGAACAGGACTGGTACTTGCAGGGTGATGCGGCTCAGGTGGTGCCGGAAATGTTGAAGCCGATTATTGGTGAGCAAAAAATCTAGCGAAGACGGGAAAATGCTTTCGATATTCTTAGAGAACCTGGAAAGAGCAGACGAACTGCAGATAGACCTTCGTCAAACCTTCGTCATACAGACCGGAACCGTTGTCAGCTTCGCCATCTCATCAACCGTCTCATTCCATAACATTTTCTGCACTTTCTGCCCCTCCTCCGACTTCACATACTCCGCGGGCCTATTAGCATCAGTCAGCATTAGTTGCATTCAACACTGGCTTAGAAACTCACTCTGCGATATCCTTATCAATGAGGAACTGGCCATGCGACTCCTTCCCGACAACAACCGCGGCGTTGAGCGCCATCCATCCCGCCACCTCTACCGACCTTGCGCGAACTGCCTTGACAACATTCACAGGAATCCGGAAATAAATAGGCAAAACGTCGCTCATCCCCGTGTTGACCATACCAGGGCAGAAACTATTCTGTATGACCTTGTCACCGGACAAGTGGTTTCGCAGCTCGAACAGGAAAAACAAGCACAGAAGCTTGCTGTCCGCGTAGCGAGCAAAGGGTACGAAACTCTCCTCACTATCGAAATGCCCAAGCACCGTCTCACCCGGCTTGAGAGGTACCTTGCCCTTGACCAGGGCGCTCGAGTGGTGCATACGGCTGCCGGTCCAGGTGATGCGTGTCGGTTTACCCGTCTTTTCGGCCGTGGACGTAAGGCAGGGGAGTAATTCGAGCAGAAGGAGCACGTTAGAGAGGTAGTTGACTTGAATATGCTTCTCGTGGCCGCTAGGAACCATGTCGCGCTTGAGGATACCGATGCCGGCGTTCAGCATGAGGAGATGGAGCTCTGAGTGTGACGCAAGGAATATCTGGGTGAAGCTTTGCACGCTGGCATAGTCCTCGGCGTCTAGCTTCATGACCTTAACCACGGCTTTGGGGTTTGCTTTCTTGATGCTGGGACGGGCGAGCAGCGAGTCCCGTGTCGCCTCGCCCTTGGTGACATTGCGAACGGCGAGAATGAGGGTGGAGATCTCGCGCTCGAGTAGTTGTGCTGCGATTTCGACCCCTATGCCATTGCTGGCGCCGGTGACAATGGCTGTCTGGTTGCGTAGGGAAATACCTTCGGGCAAGGGTGCGACGGGAGCCTGGCAGAAGGGCATTATTCGAGAATGGACGTGAGGCGGTGGTGATCGCAATCTTCTCGTGAGTTGTTAGACGGTGGGGCTACATCAGGTATCGTCCGTATGTTTATGAGGGAACTGTAAGCCACAGGACAGCTTCCGCCGATTTTCTCGGCCGATACAATTCGACCGGACAGCCACGCTAACGTCCCGTACGACTCGCCTTGTAAATGGTCACACAGTACTTGCTGCTTCTTTAGATTTCGTCCGGATAGAATTTCGGTGTTCCTCCGTTCGTCAAGTGCGCAGCCGCAGGCGTTGACCGTGTCGATGACCTGCTGCCCAAGTATGCGCCTTAGGAATCCGGGTTCCACAAGATGAATTCCGTCGAGTAGTAGGCTATGGGCTGATAAGACGGCAGTATTTGGCCCTTTCGTATTCAGACAGAGGCGAGGGCAGTTACAGGGCGCGAGCGCTACGCGGCCAGGGCCAATCCAAGCCTACACCGCGTTGACTGTTTGGAAAAGGCGACTCCGGTGACCATCCTGCCACTCATACAGCAGGTGCCGCGTAGCCTTGTGGGTAAGGCGCTGTCGGCGTTGGATAAAGATACGGAGCCCTTGCCAGCGAAGTAAGCCAGTGGGTATACCACATCGTAGTTTCGCGGAGGTTCTCCCTGCCCGAATGTTCTTCGAAGAAACCAGGATAGTGTCCATCAGTTTGCTTGTCTGGTGGGTAATTCTCTTTATTTTGATGATGATCGTCTTCAAGCTGCTTTTCGTCCCACATCGACTCGTTCTGCTGCTGGAGGAACAACCAGTCTTCTCTCGCTTTCCTTTTCGGATGTATGGATGTATTCTATCTCCTACCGAAGGCGCGCAACGCCGTCTTCAGCGGCCTTCTTCTCCTGCAGAACCTTCGCTGCTTGTTCGCGAGCTTCTCGCAGTTCCGCCTGGCTTTGCGCTCTGAGATCCAGGCGCTCCCACTTTCCGGTGTCATGTAGCACGGATGCAAATGCCTCCGCAGCCATGTTGTGCTGTTTCTTGAACAACCCAATCTCGTGACGAACCTTCTCTTTGGCCTGCCGTCTCAGCGCCTGCAGCCCTTCCTTTACCCGCTCGCGAAGTTCATCTTCGGTGCGCTTTCTCACTTCTCGAATCTCACTCCTCCCCCTTTCGTGTATCAAAACTCTTGCTGTACGACATCGGATTCGTCAATCAAGTTTACGAAGCTTCGCCGCGCTGTCGTGTTCGGGTGTCTTGCGCTGGAGCTGCTTCCGCTTCGTCGTATATCGGTGCAGTCTGCGTTTGTGGAACTGCAGGCGTTGTTCGATTCGCTCTTCGCGCTTGTTGAGAGATTGCTACATGGAAGATACTAGCGCCAGAAAATTGTGGTCTGGTTGTGTTGTGTTGCAAGTGTGTCGCGGAAGAGTGGGAGAGTCGAGCGGGCGACCAAGGGCCGGCGTTCCAAGTTATCGCATTCGGTTAGCGTCGCGTCGCGTCAAACGCGTTCACACGTGAGTTGACCTGAGCCCATTGTCCCCTTCGTTTCCGTCCCTTCTGCTCCATTGCCATCTCAATCGACCCGAAATCGACGAGTGCCCTTTGTCTATACCTGAAGGGTCTAGGCGGTGGCCCACACATGCAGCTTCTTTCGCAGCAATGAATCGTCGATCGGAACTTTTTCCTCACCGGCTTCCGCTGTCACTGCCGTCCTTCCGGGTACAAGGTACGAGCTGTGGAACCTTACTCAGCCAGGTGCAGTTCGAGGAGCCAGTAAGAAATGTAGCCCCCCAGGCAGCAATGGAGCACCTTCCCGATCCTCTCTCATGATAAGGTTATACCCCTCACGAGAACACCTGACATCGCGTGTGCGCGTCCAACAACCCCGCCCCTCATAAGCTCCAACGTGAGGTATAAAGAAGAGCCGATCCACACCTTCGAAGCAGACCCTACACTCGCACTCAATCCATCTTTTCCTCCAATTTTCCGTAGCTCCTAGCAGGACATTGATCAACATGCTCGACCACTTCTTCTTCTCCGTCCCGCCCTCCCGCTTCGAAGAGGTCGTGGCATGGTATCTCGCCGCCACCGCACCCCTCGGATACGACAAGCACCACGATTATCCCGGCATTACCGTCGGTATCGGTCCAGAAAAAGCCGAGTCGCGACTCTGGATCGGAAGTAAGGAAGGCGCAAAGGAAGGCCACTTCCATCTAGCCCTTACCGCGAAGGACAAGGAGACAGTGGACAAGTTCCACGAGGCAGCGCTCAAGGCGGGTGGGAAGAGCAATGGCCCGCCTGGGCCGAGGGAAATGTACGGGCCAAACTACTATGCTGCGTTTGTGCTTGATCCAATGGGGTGAGTATGCAGGACCAATGCCGTATACAGGATGGTTGAATTGACAATGGTACAGGAATAATATTGAGGTCGTGATTCGATAGAGCACACCTTAGCTCAGGCAATGTCTTCATGCATACAGTTTCTAGCTTTGTTTACCAGTTCGCAGCCTCAACGGTCCAGTTGTCCTTCACCAGACTGTTCGGGCTGTTCTTGTCCAAAATGATGCTCTTTGCAGTCTCGTTGTTCCTCCACTGCCACTCCAGATATGCAACCGCAGCCTTGCCATACTTGCCACCGTTCGTGGCTGAGAAAGTGCCTCCGTGGCCAGCATCCAGGTTCAGCAGCAGCTTGGGAAGGCCGGTTGGGAGAAGAGGGTAATCTTTGGTCGCCTACATACTCATGGTCAGACTCCGATGGAATGTGCAACGATTGCTATTCACTTACGCCAGGGTATCCCATATCCGTCTTTCCGCCGATAAAGTACGCCACCGGCACCTTGATCTCCTGCAGCAGATATCTCCTGTCATCCTGGAAAATGGCGATATCAAACATCAAGATTCTCTTGACCCTGTACAACCGTCAGTCCCATCCATCTTCCCCTTCACACCCACCGTCCTCCATTGCCCTCGCATTCACTCACCTCTCATCATGGTACGCCGTACTCATCGCCTCCTGCCCTCCGCAACTATGCCCCGCGGTATTAATCTTGCTCACATCCACATTGCCATACTTCGCTGCCTTCCCTGCCATCGCCCACTCAATGCTGTCCCGCATGGTCTGCACCTTACTCTGCGTCTGCGTGCTCGAACTCCCAGTTGGCGTCCCATCAGCCGCAATCACGTACCCATAACTCGCAATCTCGATCAGGAAGTTCTGGTACGGGGCGGTGCTGAGCGTGCACGCGCCGTTGCCCCACGCGATGAACGGCATGCTAAGGTTCCCAGCCGGTGGCGTCTTCGGCGCAATGATGGTGTGGCCTGGCAGGGAGGAGTCGGTGATCATTTGTGCCGGGTAGGGACCGCTGCCAGAGGTGCGCTGGCCGGTGCCTTTGGGGGCTTCGGAGGCGGCGCCGCCCGGGACGGCACCTGCGTATTTGCCGAGTTCGGAGAGGGGGATGCTGAAGATGCCGCCTGCATAGTCGCCATCGCCTTTTGCGGGGAAGTTGCCTGGTGAGGGGACGAAAGAGGGGATTGGGGCTGGGGCGGAGAGGACGTATGGGAGGAGCGTGAGGAGAGGGATGAGGTATGTAGACGCCATTGTTGCAAAGATCTCGAACTAGACTGACGAGCTGTGCAGCCATGATTTGGATCTCGATCGCCCTTTATATATCTGTGCTTCAGATTGATGCAGATTTTGAGATCGATCGTTGTGTTGTTGTGAGGTGACACCGATGAGCAGGGGTCGAAGATCCATATTGCTCCAAGCGATTAGCGACTAGCGCAGCGTCCTTCTATTCGACACCTTGCAACGGTTAGATTGGCCCCATCACCAGAGTTCCTATAACCCGGGGTACGGCAGACTCGCGCTGGAATTCGGTAGTGCTGGGGTCGCGGGTTATGTTTTCGGTTTTCCCTGCAGATACGACCGCGATGCGGGGAAATTGTATGTACGTCACTTCTTGTCTAGATTGTTTGTAAAAGTTTAATGTGAATAGACAGGTATTATATGTGCTACAAGCTGGGTCTAACCTAGTACACTTCAGTACGAGCACGACATTTCTGGGTTTTGGTCTACCAATCGAGCGTCCGTCTCTTCCTGGATGGAATAATTAGAAACCGCACTGCATGTTGTTCGGATTCCACCAGTCATAAGACGCCCCACAACATGAGTGTATCTCGAGGTATTCTCGACGTCAAGGCTTCGCAGACACGGTAACCAATGCAGTGACCCCCGCACCAAGCGCCAGTCCCACTCTACCAAAGTTCCTCATCTTCCATACCTTCAATAACTCATACAGCTCCTTCTCGACCTTCCCTTCCACATTTTTCTCCTTCCCATCCCTCTTCATCTCCTGTCGCAATTCCTCAATCCGATCATTGACCCAAAACACGCAGAACTCCTCGTAAGGCACAACACATGCCAGCACACTCAGCGCCTTGGCAAATCCCTTCCACTTCGCTGCTTCCTCGGGTCCAGTCAACCTGGAAGTAAGATATGTGACGATGAGGAGGAAGAGGGCTGCGATGCGCGCGCTCGTTTGCATGACTTGCCGTCCCCATGTGATGTGCGTGTGGAACTGCTCGGCTGCGAGGCGGGGTGTGAGACGTTCGGTCAGAGGAATGACCCAGAGAGAGAGGTTGGCTGAGAGCCCTATGCTTTGTAAGTAAGGGAAGTGAAGGCAACTATGAGAGGGAGATACCCGATATGAAGACAAGGCTTGTTACACTGATGACTTGTAGGACGTGGACGACAGCGAGAGAAAATGGGAACGCCATTGTGCCGAACGTGAGCCGGAATGCTACAGGAGTGTATGAACTGAGAGGTACCTGCCAGAATGAAGATCGCGGCTTTAAAGAACTCGATGCCGCTCCGCCCACGTCAGCTTAGAGGTGCCAACTCTAAGCTGTAGGAAAAGGTCAACCCTATTGAGCTGAGCATCGAAGCTTCACTGGATATTAGGCGGCACATGATCAATTTTCGGACAGCTCGCAAACATCTTGCCATTTGGAACGCGGGGCGAGACTAGAGCTGAACGGGCGTAAGGTCAGCGCTAGGTGTTTGCGCGCGCTGACAGGTCGATGCTACGACAGAAGGATGGATTAGGAGTTTGCAACACGAAATTGGGCGTATGCTGTGTAGAAGTCTGCATGGAGCACGGCGCATCGAAAGAACTACAGACAAGGCACGATTGGCTATTGGTCACAACTCTCCACCGGGCACGTCCTCCCCTCGGCCGTCATGTTGATGCGACGTGGAATAATTTTCATATCCGGTTGACACGACGATCCTTGGCATAGCACTTCAGGTTCAAAGTGATGTACAGTCACGCATATCCGTGTAACCTGCATTGCCACGTGTCGCGTGCAGCCTCGCATCCTCTGTGACACAAACACTAGCTTCCTTTATCGGCTTGGTTGGGATATATGATAGTACGGAGTGCGACACCTATCTGTCCTCTGGTGAATCTCCCAAATGCGTAAGGCTGTGTAACAAGTTACGTCAAGCCCCGCATTCATAGTTACACGCACACTACCTAAAAATCTTACCTTACCATCCGGTTCTCCTCTAGCCCGCCTTCGACATTTTTCCTTTCTCCTCCCATCTCCTGTATCTAAGTACCAACACCAGAAGCCAACGCTTCGTCCCTGCATCAGAGGCTAGCCGACATGCCCTCCTTCCTCAATCTTCCCCGCGAACTCCGCGATAAAATCATCGCCATGGCCATCAGCCCCGATCAAGCACCCTTCGTCATACGGACGCCCGATCCCAACATCCTCCAATGCTACGGCACTACATTGTATCGAGATCCACCACCCGAATCCGGGCATGGCCAGCCCCTAGAGATCCCTATCCCAACATCCGACCGCCACAGTCCCCATAGGGACTCTCTCGTCCAAAAGAATGGCCTCGATATGCCGATCGGAGATTTCCCGAGGTCATCGTGTCCCATCTACGCACTCTTCCTTACCTGCCACCAACTGCGCACCGAGACGATCGAGCTCCTCACCCGCAAGACCTCCGTTCCGAGAGATCCGGAGCATATTATAATAGACGTCGACACTAGACTCGACTCCAAGGACTACAATAGCACCACTGCTAAGCGCGCTTCGCGCGACATAATGCTTCCCGTTCGGTGTGCGTACCATTGGACGCCTCTTGAGGCGCGCCTGTGCTACATACTCTCGGGATATAGGGTGGATCCAGATGGTCAGTGGTGCCAGAGCTTTATGCTTTATCCGAGCTTCAGTGTCTGGATGGGTTTAAATGGTTGGTAAAGGGTGACTTAGGGAGACGGTGGGGGTATCAAAGAGTGTGAGCCAATATCTTTCGCGGCCTTGGAATTCGAATGGAAGATTGCTTTGTGTCAGTTCTGTAGTAGTTGTAACATCGTGTGTACCAATGTAACAAGCCATGTCCAGCCCGCATTTATTGTGATGCAAACACTGTTCAACGTCCAAACTTCACTCTTTTCCGGGGGCTCCTCCTCATATCCGTTCAGCCCAATCAGTCTCCCGAATCGTCATCACCACGCTCAGGCCGACCCACCCGGCTATGCCCTCTCTCCTTACTCTCCCCCGCGAGCGTCACGGCGAAATCGTCAGTATCGCCCTCAATGCGCAGCCAGAACCGTCCCTCACCGGCGAACACTCCGCACCAAGCAGTTCCAGCGAGAACCACCTTGCGGCAACCTACACTTACCTTAGGTACTATCCGGCATCTGCGCTCCTCTTCACTTACCGCCAGCTCTACGCCGAAATGAACAAATTTTTTGCCCGCTTGACAGCTGACATCGGAAATCTGTCCGGATGCAGCCGCAAACTCGTGTGTAAAGCCCACGGATTGCCTTTTGCGCCACGAGTTTGCGACCAAATTCTGCACCATAAGGGCCAAGAGCAGCACATGGAGAAAATGATCTTGGCAGGTGGTTTAAATTCCCGGCGCCGTGAACTGAAGAATGTGGATAAAATCGCTGGAAGAGAAGGCGACGGGCGACTTTTTTGAGGAGGGACAGGATGCGGGGAGGAGGCTCTTTATGGGCGTGGAGCGCTGAGTGGATGTATATATGCGTAGCGTGGACGTAGCCATCGTGGATGAGGGGCAGCGCGTTTAACCCCGCACTGCCTACTCTTAAGAGTGCAACCACTTCCGAACCTCCACCCACTCTACAACCGCTTTCCAGCATGCCTTCCTTCCTCAGTCTCCCCCGCGAGCTCCGCGATGATATCATCAGCCTCACTATGAATACGCACCATGTACCGGTAGCCAACAAACCTGAATCCTCGCCGCCGCGTCCCACAATCTACATCTACTGTCCCGCATCCGCGCTCTTCCTCACGTGCCGCCAACTCCATACCGAAATCCACGATTACTTTGCCCGCTATGTGGCTAAATACAAAATTGGCGAAGCTCGCCCTGTGCGCACCTTTGGTGGCCCTCATGTCGTGTGTACGGTCCACAGGCTGCCGTTTGCGCCGTGGTTTTGCCACCATGTCGAGGAAAAGAAGGCTCGGGGGAAAAAGATGGACAAGAAGCGCTTTCTTACTACTGTGAATCGGCTGCGTGGTCCTGCGTATGAAAACGTTTGAGGAACAGAGAGGGGTTGGCGGGCTGCTATTTTGTGGAAGCAGAACAAGAGATGTGTATACGGACAGAACATAACGACAGCGTCGCGGGGCATTGAAGTCCTGTGGAGGAGTAAAACTCGCTCGTCTGTATTGTCACTGGCTCGGGAACGTGCCGTGTGTTGGTGTTCAGACAGGGAAGCGCGTTCAACCCCACACTGCTCCAGTCAACCGCCAATCCGCCACAGCAGTCAACATTTGTAGGGCTTGAACCTCACAAAGCACCATCCCGCACCTGCGGCCAAAAGCACACTATTATGCCCTCCCTACTCGACCTGCCGCGGGAAATCCGCGACGAGATCCTCGCCATCCTTCTCGACCCCTCCGCACCCCAGACCTCCAACGACCACCTCATCGCATACTGTCCCGCATCCGCACTTTTCCTCACCTGCCGTCAACTGAACACCGAAACCGAAGACTTCTTCGTCCGCGAGGTTTCTGCTCGTACCCTCCGTGACCAGAAGGGATCTAAGCGTGCCTTGATCGACTTGGGCACCGTCTCCACCTACAAACGGTACCGCGGGCCCAGCATGCACTCAGACCATGCACACTTCATGTGGAGCGAATCTCTCGTCGCTGTGTGCGAAGGCCATCGGTTGCCTCTTGTGCCGCAGCTCTACTGCTATACTCACACCATGGCGAAGATATCTGAGGCATGTTATAGAGGGTCTATAGCTAACGCCCAGGGTCTAAAGCGATTTGGAGCTTATCAACTGGCGCGAGGTGTGCGAATGAAGGATGGGTGCTGGGTATATTAGGCACCCATTCTTCCATGCTTGCAAAGGGGAGCAAGGTGATTGTAACATCACGTGCATCGGCGTGGCGTTCGACCCCGCACTTGACAAGACAACACACCATGCCAAACCACTGCGGTCCCACCCTTCCTAACCGACACGAGACGCCCAAATGCCTACCATCCTCACACTCCCCCGTGAGCTCCGCGACGAAATCATCAGTCTTGCCCTCAACGCATCCCAGGAAATCAATAATGACCAGTCAATCCCCGCGAACAAGCTCTCGATTCGGTATTGCCCCGCTTCAGCCTTACTCCTGACCAACAAACAGCTGAATTCCGAAACCAATGATGCGCTTGCACGCTGGGCTCCTGCTCAACAGCACGGAAATATTGAATACATCTTGGGGACCACCGAGACGAGCCTCCGCGGAAGCATTGATGCCAAGATCAAGTACTACCAGATCGATCGCGAAGCAGAATCATCATGGAAATGGGTGCCTCGAGTGTTGTGTGCGATGCACGAGACTCCGTTTGCACCGGAATTGTGCAATCATTTGCTCAGTGTCAGGGCTCGCGGAATGGAGGTGAAATACTTGTTTGTTAATTGTGCGGACCCAAACCCGCGGCGTGGGATGTGTAATCACAGCCTGAGATATAGGAGAAACTGACTTTGTTGGTTGGAGACATGATTCTTGAACATAGGCAGAGGATGATTTGGGGGGGGGGGGNGCATGATTTTTTTCAGAAGATTAGAGAA
>JAFHBV010000206.1:0-62770 GCA_019022785.1 Pseudomonodictys pantanalensis
CTTCGGTGCCACCCTCGCCGCACCTTGCATACGAGATTCAGCTGGATGATGGCTTGTTACAATACAAGATCGTCCCAGTCGGCAACCGGTCGGTCCAGCTAGCGCTCTACATTTTGTTCGCTCTTGTGCCGCTGCTCTCCGGCATCCTCGGCGTCTGGCTCTACATGCGCTCCTTCTACGATGTCAAGTTCAACGAAAGCGGCGTGGCGATGAAGGTGCCGTTCCTCTCGCTCCTCCCCATCTTCCGTCGTCACCAGAAGCTGGACGGTAGCGTTGAACCCGTCACCAGCATCGTCGCGGCCGCAGCAACGGATGCAAGCGAGAAGCGCAGGTGTGTGCTCATCGCCACCATGGAGTACGACATCGAGGACTGGGCCATCAAGATCAAGATCGGCGGTCTCGGAGTGATGGCCCAGCTCATGGGCAAGAACCTCGAGCATCAGGACCTTATCTGGGTTGTCCCTTGCGTTGGTGGTATTGACTACCCGACCGATCAGCCTGGCGAGTCGATGTTCGTCAAGGTCTTAGACAACACCTACGAGGTGCAGGTTCAGTACCACGTCCTCCGCAACATCACCTATGTTCTCTTGGATGCGCCTGTGTTCCGCAAGCAGACGAAGGCTGAGCCGTATCCGCCACGCATGGATGATATGGATAGCGCGATTTACTACTCTGCATGGAACCAGTGTATTGCGCAGGCTCTCCAACGCTTCCCCGTCGATCTGTATCACATCAACGACTACCATGGCGCCGCCGCACCGTTGTACCTGCTACCGAAGACGATTCCTTGCTGCTTATCTCTCCATAATGCAGAATTTCAAGGTCTCTGGCCTATGAGGACTCTACCCGAACGCACTGAGGTCTGCAACGTTTTCAACCTGCCGGAGAAGATCGTTGAAGAATACGTCCAGTTCGGCTCTGTGTTCAACCTCCTTCATGCGGGTGCCAGCTATCTCCGCGTGCACCAGAAGGGCATCGGCGCGGTCGGTGTCTCTACCAAATATGGTAAACGGTCCTGGGCGCGCTATCCGATCTTCTGGGGTCTCAACAAGATCGGACCTCTGCCCAATCCCGATCCTACTGATACCGATGTATGGGATGGCAAGGCAGTCCGAGATGAAGACGTCGTCATAGATGAAGAGTTCGAGGCCGGTCGACCAGAACTGAAGCGACAAGCACAGGAGTGGGCTGGCTTGGAGCAGAGGGCTGATGCAGAGCTCTTCGTCTTCGTCGGTCGATGGTCTAACCAGAAGGGCGTCGACCTGATTGCCGATATCTTCCCTTCTATCTTGGAAGAGAACGATAAGGTTCAGCTCATCTGCATTGGCCCTGTCATCGATCTCTATGGGAAGTTCGCTGCTCTCAAGCTGAGCAAGATCATGACTCAGTACCCTGGCAGAGTCTTTTCAAAGCCTGAGTTCACGGCTTTGCCCCCCTACATCTTCAGCGGAGCTGAGTTCGCGCTCATTCCTTCTCGTGATGAGCCCTTTGGTCTTGTGGCCGTCGAATTCGGACGCAAGGGAGCGCTTGGTGTGGGTGCGAGAGTCGGTGGTCTTGGGCAAATGCCCGGGTGGTGGTACACTGTTGAATCAACTACCACCACTCATTTGCTCAAGCAGTTCCGCGGTGCGATCGAGTCAGCGCTTGCCTCCAAGCAAGAGCTTCGTCGGGTCATGCGCGCACGGTCGGCCAAACAACGTTTCCCAGTGCAGCAATGGAAAGAAGATCTCGGCAAACTCCAGAGTGAGTCAATCAAAAACCACTCCGCAGAGGGTCGCAAGCGCCTTTGGCATCGTCGCGGTGTCGCATCCAAGCGAAATTCCGATATCAGCGTCTCGACGGAATCTCCTACGAACAACAGACAGGAGGCATCGCTGGGTCTCACACAGGGCCCAGGCCATGTCGACGGTACTGAGAACGAGGTACTGGACTATATTGACCACTATGGTACTCCCAGCACCCCCGGAGAGACATCGCGCCCAGTCAGCGGACACAGTATGCAGACCATTGGCTTGGCCCTTCCACTACCGCCTGTGCCGCGACTCCCATACGACTCCAATCCCTCTTCCGGCGCTCAGACCCCTATCGGAGGACACAGCCGTGTTGTCTCGATGGCTACGCTTGCTCCGCCCTCTCCATTCTACCTCGGCGGGGATCGCTCAAGCCGCGCTTCGCTACTCAGTGTCGACGATGTCGTCGGAGACAAGACAGACTATAACCTCCAGAAAGTCGACCCGTTCTTCACTGACTCGAATGGCGAGTTTTATAATACATTCGAGAAGAGGCTCGGTGGTCTCAATGGCAAGAACTCTGCCTCGGACATGTGCATCGAGGAGTTTATCGTCGAGAGCGAGAAGAAGTGGTTCGATCGGTTCCGCGCCGCTAGGTTGACCTTCACACCGCACGGATCGAACAGCTCGGCTTCGAGCACCATCGCGCCTTCGCGTCCGGCGTCCCGTGCTGGATCTCACAATGGTGAGAAGACGCCTGCTGAGAAGGACGAGTTCCTCCTGGGCGATCACTACAAGCCGCCGCGAGGACTGAAGAAGTACATGCAGTACAAGTGGGGCGACTGGCCGCTGTACACGTTTGTGCTCGCGATCGGGCAGATCATCTCCGCCAACTCGTACCAGGTCACTCTTCTCACTGGTGGCATTGGTCAACAGGCAAGTAAACTCTACGCCATCGCATCCGTCTATCTCGTGACGTCCGCGATATGGTGGTTGCTCTTCCGTCGCCTCAAGTCTGTCTACGTGCTGTCTGGCGCGTTTGTCATCTACGGCGCGGCCTTCTTCGTTTTGGGCATGTCACCACTAGCTCCCACCGCCAGCGGGCGCTTCTGGGTGCAAAACGTCGCAACGGGCTTGTATGCAGCGGCATCATCCAGCGGATCGCTCTTTTTCTCTCTAAACTTCGGTGATGAGGGTAAGCCAGTCCCCATCTTACCCATTGATCCCAGCTAACAATCCCAGGTGGTGCGCCCGTACGTGACTGGGTCTTCCGCGCCTGCATCATCCAAGGAACCCAACAACTCTACGTAACCGCCCTCTGGTACTGGGGTTCGCTCCTCACTTCCACAACCTCCAGCACATACAAGTCCTACTCCGCGCTCGTCTCGTCGCCCAAGCTCGCCGCCATCACCGTTCCCATCGCCATCTTCATGTGGCTCCTAGCATGCATCGTACAATTCGGCTTGCCCGACTTCTACCGCCAAGCCCCCGGCTCCGTGCCCTCTTTCTACTCCTCCCTCTTCCGCCGGAAGATCGTCGTTTGGACATTCATCACCGTCCTCATTCAGAACTTCTTCCTCTCAGCCCCATACGGACGGAACTGGCAGTACCTATGGAGCTCAAAAGCAGCGCCTACATGGGCGATCCTCCTTCTCGTCCTGCTCTTCTTCGTGGTCCTCTGGGCAGTGTTCCTCGGCGTCTTTGCCTCCCTCAGCGCGCGCCACTCCTGGATCCTCCCCGTCTTCGCCATCGGTCTTGGCGCCCCGCGCTGGTGCCAAATGCTCTGGTCCACATCCTCCATCGGCCTCTACCTCCCCTGGGCCGGCGGTCCTGTCGCCTCCGCTCTCCTCGGTCGCACATTGTGGCTGTGGCTCGGGCTGTTGGACACGGTGCAAGGTGTGGGCTTTGGTATGATTTTCCTTCAAACGCTCACTCGTATTCACGTTACTTTCACGCTTCTTGCGGCCCAGGTGCTGGGTTCGATTGCAACCATTGTGGCAAGAGCCTGTGCGCCCAATGCGATTGGACCTGGGGATGTGTTTCCTGATTTCTCGGCGGGGGTTCGGCAGGGATTGGATAAGGCGTGGTTTTGGGTCGCGCTGTTGTTTCAGTTGGTGATTTGTGTAGGATACTTCAAGTTCTTTAGAAAGGAGCAGTTGAGTAAGCCGTAAGGGCTGAGGATTAGGGGATTGGATGGGTTGTATGTAGCTAAGAGGGTTTATTTGTGTATAGATAATGGATTTCCTAATGTTTAAGCTTCAAACAACTTTTGCCTCTTCAACATCCTTCGCGCCTCTGACGTGTAGCTTTTGCCCTCCTTGACGATCTGGCCAAGGCTGAAACTAACCCCCTCACTACCTAGGCACCATCAGGAGCTTCGAGCCTAACATTCCCCTTCCAGGGTTCGCATTTGTCGCTTTCAGCCTTGGCCATCAGGCAGCAGCGCCATTCACGTGACCACGCGACGCCATGTTGAGTAATCACGCGTCACCCCTCCACAGACGCGTCTTTGAGCAGAGCCACGACAAAGGTATAAGAAGATGCTTCCAACCCTACTCTAACTGCCTCAAAAGCTCAATCGCAATCCCTCGATCCAAATTTGTCTACTCAGTCCACAATGGCGGCCAAACCAATCACCATCTGCCTCTGGTTCGACACCCAAGCCGAACAAGCCGCAAACTACTACACCACCCTGTTCCCCAACTCATCAATCACCAAGATCCAGCACTACACATCTGTTGGCCAAGAGCACCACAAGAAAGAGCCTGGCAGTGTCATGAGCGTCTCCTTTTCGCTCAACGGCCAGCCTTTCGTCGCGCTGAACGGTGGCTCGCACTATGTGCAGACTGGGGCCACGTCGTTCATCATTGAGTGCGAGGATCAGCAGGAGGTGGATCATTATTGGGATGGCTTGATCGGTAGTGAGGATGGCGAGGATGGGAAGGGAGAGGGCATAAGGTGTGGGTGGTTGAAGGATCGGTGGGGTGTTACATGGCAGGTACGTAGGTCTGGGGTGCTTGTTGAGCTTGATCAATAAGTGCTGAGGCGTTATGAGTGCTGACTTGGTAATGACAGGTTGTGCCGAAGGCGCTGCCCGAATTGATGGGGAAGGGCGGAGAAGGCGGGCAGAGGGTTATGGGCGCGATGATGGGGATGAAGAAGTTGGATGTCGAGGGGTTGAAGAGGGCGTATGAGGGCGCTGAGTAGATAGTAATGGGGATTCTGCCGCGGTTTGTCGGGCGCCAGTGGTTGGTGGAGGCTCCAGTTTCGGTCGTCCATCTGCCATTTGTCTGTTAGTTCCTAGCCTCCGGGCCTAGAAGAGGGGTAGAGCCTGATGTGGGCATTCAAGTCATATCAATGATGCGCCAATTAATCAAATTGTACCATTCCCTTGCATGCTGGAGTCCAAAGTGTCACTGTTGCCTGGCTAGCGGCGCTGTGTCACTCGAGCAGGCGCGCTAAATTAGCGCGTCAACCATGAGGCCGCCCCGCTCGAGCTGCTACACAAGAACAGCTCCACCCACAAACAGTTTCTCAAAAACCCTATCTTCAACGCGACTACGAACCACAATGGGCCAGCGACACCAGCTCTTCGCTATCGCAAAGGTTGACGGTCGCTACCGCAGCCTGGCGGCCGTTCACCATCAGTGGCTCTACGGAGCTGCAGCTGTACGATGTGAGCAATGATAGTACCGCAAAGTAGCCAGATCAGATGGCTAACGCAGCTCCAGCTCTCGATCGATTGATCAAGATCTTCTCAGATCCCCAAAACGCCCACTTGGTCCGCCTGGAGCTAAAGCATGCCAAGACCCTTGACACTACCGCATGGGAATCCGAGGCCCAGGATGATGTGCCAGAGCATCCATTCGTCACATCTTGTATCATGCTGGGTGCTAGTGGCAACGGCAGCTCTTACGCCACCGAAATCCCCTGGAACATCGATTTCGATGGGACAGATAACAACGACGGCATCACCGTGTTGGATATTACCAATCCCGAATCACCTCGATACTGTTTCGTTCATTGGCTGGTTGATGAAGAGGTTGATGAAGAGGCCGATGAATTGAAGAAGGGGGTTTCCTATAATATGGTTCCACTGAACGCCGAAGAATACTTGTCCATCGACGGAGAACAGAGCGAACTTGACGAGCTTCGAAAAGTGCCTCTCATCGAGACCGAAGTCTTGAAAGAGGTCTGGCCGACAGGTGAGTGGGCCACTAGGTCTGATAGTGGTCTCGAGAATGTCGAGTACACTTACATGGAGCTATCGTGCCCGTCTGTTCGGTCGCTCGCAGACATGGCTATGGAAAAGAGCATCGAACGACTACTTGAAGCCGAGGATGAAGCCCAGTATGACGTGGTGGAGTTACCAGGCTTCATTCCTGCCGTCCGTACCTATCTCGCTGCACACCCGGACGTCGTCAGGGCCCGCCCTTTCGGATACGATCTGCTCCAGCGATCATTGGAAGGCGCACGAGAAGTCGATCTCAGCCGATTCCCAGACTTAACGGGAGCCCAGGTCTTGGAGCTTGTCGACAAGGCTGCAGCTGAATGCATTCAGCTCGATATTTCGGGGAACCACAACATCACTACCGACATCCTGCTTGACATCATAGGTCACCGGCATGTGCAGAAACTTTTCGCTTGGGAGAATCCACAGCTACCTATCACTTTCCTGCAGCACTGCATGACTAGTGGCCAGCTCCCCGAGGTGTTTACGCGCGATTTATACCTCGCAGCCTTTCAGCCTAGTCCTAAAGCCGATTCTACCCACCCGTCAACCTGGATCTGGGGCGAAGACAGAACCGAGAACATCAAGGATGCGGGTGTGGGGATTTCGCCACCCCTTCCCTTCCGCTTGGTCTGGGTTCTTAGCGGCAGAGCGCGTTCACTAAAGGAAGACTCGGACGAGAAACCCGTCTACATATTAGATCCGGAGGAATCTGAGCCGCGTGAAGACATGCTAAAACAATACGGTGCCAGCGGTCTCGCTAGCAGCGCCTTCTTCGTCATGCAGGATCTCGAGCTGGATAGTGAGTATTTGAGCCCTCAGATGCTGCCTGTAGCGCTCGCCAGAGTCATGTCAACTCTGGCACTGTGTAAAATGTCAAGGATGGGCATGGACCGGCATATTTTCTCCCTTGCCTTTGCAAGCGCATTTAGGGACTCCGAGGTGAGTTTCCCGCAAGTCACGCAGCGGATCTCTGCCCTTCTTTGCACAAGCTAACATGAACTAGTCAACTCAGGCCGTCCATCCTCTACTGCCAAAGCTTTTCGCCAAGGGACGTAAGAGCTACACGCACATATCATTCGGTTCCAAGGACGAGGACCTCCATATAGGTGTCGATGCAGATCGTTGGACGATCCTTATTGTCCAGGAGGGAACACTCAATGGTACGAGCCATATGCGCCTAGCGTTCCTTACGAAGGATGGTGAAGGCAACCTGCGCATCTGCGAGCCGCCAACATTCCTTGCTGAGATAGGGTCCTCGAATTTGCTGCCTACGTGGGAGCGGTTAACGAAGGACATCAAGTCTCGGTGCGGATCTCGCGTCGAGGTCATGGCCTGCGATGGGGACAGGGTCAACATCCTGTTCGAGGTACTACGGCGGCTCAAAGAGGGTGATAATTAGCAGAAGCGAAATTTAGATGAGGTGGAGCAAATAGGGAATACGCGGATTAATGAGCGACCTTCAGACTAATAGGGGCTCGTCCCTACGACTTCGCGTCAGAAATTAGGTTGGATAAAGTACCCAATCTTTCAATTGAGTAGTGAAGTCAGACAGAAGATACAAAACGATTTCACCACTTTTCGGCCGTCCAAATTTACACGGCGACACGTCTCAGTCTAAGCAATGAATGAACCGCGAGTACATACAAGAATGGGTGCTATCGAGCTCTGAGTCGTTTTTCAGTGCTATTCATTGCAGATGAGCAATTCTAGTGACTGCTTTTCTCCTAAGTGAGAAAGAACTTGGGATGCGTCAGCAAGCCGACTTCCCCTAGCTCCAGAAGGCACCTTTGCCACTGCGCTAACCTTAGGATCCTTGATTCCTATAATTGTAGCTCCCATGAGTATATTTAATGTTCAGAGCCCGGGTTCTCTTTTGGTTGCGCTGGAGTGGCGCGAGATACTATCGGTCGCGAGGTGAGTGCTGAGACGAGGCAGATGTTCCAGATTTTGCATTCACAACAACAGTGAGCCACGGGGCTCCCTTCCCCTAATCATTCAGCGCCCAAGCTTCCCAAGTCCAGTGGTCCAATGACTCCTCTTTAAAGGACTGCTGCCTTTTCCATATATAACCTTTCTGAATCCCTCCCAACCTCGTCAACATCCCCAGTCTCTCTCCAACGAGACACAACCGCCAGCCATCATCCTATCTCAATCATACAATATGAGCACAAATGGGTTCGTAAAGATCACTAACGGCTTAGCTAAGACCAAAATCTGATGCCGCCCCCGACATCCCGATAATGCCTACTGTCACTTCTGCAACCAACGGTGGGGCTTCTGATACAGGTTCTCCCGCCGCCCACCCCCTGGCCGAGCTCAAGTCGTTCCTCGACGCCCACCAAAGGAACATGAAGTCCGACGCAGCGACTTCGACATTTGGCTCCACTTCTTCAGCTATCCCATACCTAATGCTCCTGCACTATTCGACTTGGCCATTATCGTCATCCCGGACTTCGAATGGGGGGAGGACGAAATTGGGGGTATCTATCTAATTACTGAAGCTGGATTCGCGATTATCTCGGGTGCGGACCTAAAAACCACAGTTCTGTCGGTGACCTTGCCGGTCTACTTAATGCCTCATCAATATACTATATACGCGTACTCGAGACGTGCCACATGCGGAATCACAAATTCGCCCCCGGCGTCTTCTAAGCGGAGAAGAACTCTCTCTTCGCGCATACCCGCTTCATGCCACAAGCCGATATTATCGACAAGATCCTCAACGAATACCTCCAGGGCCATCTATTACCCGACGGTTCCAAAGCGCCCGTCATCTTGCTAGGCCAGGACCTCGCAAACGGCAGGAGCAAGATCAAGGAGCAATGGGGAATCGACTGGAACAATCTCGGCAACGTGATCTACATCATCAACAGCGTAAGCCGCATGGGCATCCAGAGCGGCATCCACGGCAAGCAGCGCCGTCGAGCACTAGACACCGTCCTGGACTGCTTCGGCATTCAGCGGCTGTGGCGCCACAACGCCGCCAACGACACAATCTACGCTCTCCTGCCAGCGGTGCTGTATGCCATGTATGCGCAACTCTACGCTAACTCTCCTTCAGACTACCCAGCTGACTCCTCCATCAACGGGCAGTCCCTCATCTCCCTCCTCGCCGCCTACTCAACTACCCGCCTCGCCCAACCCCCGCCGACTTTTGGCCTCGCACTGCACTGCTTCTACTGCGAGGAGTCTGACTCCCACCACAAGGAGGACTGCACCATACGTAATAAGTGCCCGCCCTGCGAGTACTGTCATTACGCACCGGGCCCGGAGAACAAGGAGCATCGCAAGAGGGCGAAGGAGCATCGCACGAATCGGTGTACGCGGGAGCCGAGTCATGTCACCCCGCCTTTTTCCTTCGTTTTTGAAGACAAATCTGGGAGAGAAGGAGTTGGGGCGGTTTAGTCGGGCGATACTAAAGAGGGATTTTGCGGTTATTGGGGAACTGGTGTGGAAAGTGTGTGGAAAGTGTGTGGAAGTGCGCGGGTGGGGGATCGGGAGGCCGAGGAGTGGGATAAGTTGAAGTGGATGGATGAGCGGGATGAGGAGGAGGATGGCGTTGTGGAGGATGGGGATGGGGATGAGGATCCTAGGGTCAAAGAAACCTTGATGGGTGGACTGCTGTTGGCTCTGGGTGGAATTGAGTTGATGTGTGTCGACTGGAATCGTGGTTTCATTTTTCGAGTATAAAAAGATTCCAGGTGGAATTGAGCTTCGATTTGCTTTCTGCTCGGTGGGTAGTGCGAATGCTGTCTGCAAGTGTTGTGGATAGATTGCTTCCCGGACTGAGATAGGTATTTTCCGAGGTCTCCGAGCGACCTGTAAACTTTTCCATCGTTGTTCAGCACGCTGTGAAGATGATAGCTATCATAAGAATAAATGATTGGGAAGGAAAACGGAGATGTTCAGCGCCCTTGGATAACTTTGCGAGGTCACGTGTATATGATTAGATAAGCTTCCCAATGGCTAGCGCCGTCGCACCAAGCATGACAACATTGTCGTCCCGCCCTCTCGAGAAAGCATTTTCATCTATCCCATCATTCTGAGCTTCGTATCACGTCCCGCTTTTACCGTCTGCCCTCCTGACATCGTGCGTCGCGACATGGCCTTCCTCAACCATCTAGTTTATCCGGGCGCCCGGTTCCTTAGGACCGCTTGGCGATGGTGTTGTTTCTTGGACCTCTTAACCTCCTACTGGATGCGGCAATTCGTATGCGGTGCCAATCACGGCCGTGTGCATATATACGTGCGGTGTAACTCCTGACTCCTTTACACGACTTCTTTTCCTTTCTGGAAGAAAGACCAGCCCCGGGAAGGAAGCCACCCAACACCCCGGGACGTGCGTCACCGGCAACGCGCGATAGATTGCAGCGCTCGCGTTGCAATCTCGCTGCACTTCGCGTCATTGCGACCTTTTAATACACCCCCAACGTCGCTTCTGCGGACGTTCTTTCGTTCGTTAGGTACTTTATTTGGTAGTTCCTCTTCAGCCATGTTGTCGTTCGTTCTCTTAGCGGCGGCGGCGAGCTCGCTGGTCCACGCAATTGACCCGCCGCGATTCCCACACCAGCCTCTCGGAAACGGCACAAAGCGATTGTCGTACAACATCACCACGGATGCACCAGGAGCGCTTTCCCCATCATCGAGGACGTTGAATTGGATCAGCACAGGCAAGGACGGCGACTACATTTACACAGGCAGCGACGGCTCGTTCCTGTTCGAAAATATCGCAACTGGTGAATCGAGCACCTTCCTCTCCGCTGACAAAATTCCGGCCGACTATTGGGACTACTTCATCTCACCAGATGCGAGTCGAGTTCTCTGGGCTGTCAACTACACTAAACAATATCGCCATTCGTATTTCGCCGATTACCTAGTCCAGGATGTGGCATCGGGCGAGGTGCAACCGCTTGCTGCGAATTCAACGGGCGACATCCAGTATGCGGAATGGAGTCCGGCTTCGTCCTCACAGATCGCGTTTGTCCAGGGGAACAATCTGTTCATTTGGAACGAGGGCGCGATTTCGCAAATTACGACCAATGGCGGGCCTGATTGGTTCAACGCGATCCCTGATTGGGTATACGAAGAGGAGGTCTTTGGCGATCGTTACACAATGTGGTGGTCGCCAGATGCCAAGTACATCGCTTTCTTGACCTTTAATGAGACGGGTGTCGAGACTTTCCGGATTCCATACTATATGAACAATCAGGATATTGCGCCTTCGTACCCGCGCGAGCTGGAGCTGCGGTACCCGAAAGTCGGCACCAAGAACCCTACGGTCGGCTTTAACTTGCTCGACGTCGATGCGCTTAAAGTCACCAATCTGCCAATCGAGGCGTGGCCGGAAGATGATCTCGTGCTAGGCGAGGTGACTTGGCTTACGAGCGAGCACAGTAAGGTGATTTATCGTGCTTACAACCGCGTGCAGGATCAAGAAAAGTTGGTGCTGGTCGATGTAGAGTCCGGCTCTTCTTCTATTGTGCGAGAACGAGACGGCTCCGACGGATGGCTTGAGAATTACCTCGCGATCACTTACCTGGGAGCCATCGGTTCATCGAATGGCACGTACTCCAACTCAAGCACCGACTACTATCTCGATTTCTCCGACGAATCTGGCTGGAACCATCTGTACCTATTCCCAGTCAACGGCGGCGACAAGATCGCGTTGACCTCGGGCGAATGGGAAGTGCGCGCGATCTTGAAGATCGACGCAAAGCGTGGCCTCATCTACTACACCTCCACCGAGCACCACAGCACAGAGAGCCATGTCTATTCTGTCTCGTACAAGACTGGCAAAAAGACCGCTCTAGTCGACGATACAGTTGCCGCATACTGGACTGCATCCTTCTCCTCGGGCGGCTCATACTACGTGCTCCGTTACGGCGGTCCGGATGTTCCATACCAGGAGCTCTACTCTATCAACTCCACCACACCCATCCGCACCATCGTCGACAACAAGGCGCTCTATAGCACCCTACAAACCTATAACCTCCCTAACATCACCTATACCGAACTTCAGCACCCCTCCGGCGTGACACTCAACGCGATGCTCCGCCTCCCGCCCAACTTCGACCCATCCAAGAAATATCCCGCCATCCTCCTCCCCTACGGCGGACCAAACGCCCAAGAAGTAACCAAAGCCTTCAACACACTGAACTGGAAAGCCTACATCGCCTCCGACCCCGAGCTCGAATACATCACCTTCACCGTCGACAACCGCGGCACCGGCTACAAAGGCCGCAAATTCCGCTCCCTCGTCACCTCCAACCTCGGCGACCTAGAAGCGCAGGACCAAGTCTGGGCCGCCAAAGAGCTCGCCAAGAACTCTTTCGTCGACAGCAACCACATCGGCATCTGGGGCTGGTCCTACGGCGGCTACCTCAGCTCCAAAGTCGTCGAGCTCGGCGACCCCATCATCTCCTTCGCCATGATCACCGCTCCCGTGTCCGACTGGCGCTTCTACGACTCCATCTACACGGAGCGCTACATGAAGACGCCGACGCTCAACCCTGGCGGCTACAACAAGTCGCGCGTGCACGACGCTACGGGGTTCAAGAAGATTCCTGGAGGGTTCGTCGTTCAACACGGTACTGGCGATGATAACGTGCATTTCCAGAACTCTGCGGCCTTGGTGGATTTGCTTATGGGGGCGAGTGTTAGTCCGGAGAAGATGCAGCATACGTTCTTTACGGATAGTGATCATAATATTAGGTATCGGAATGATGGGAGGTTTCTGTATAGGCAGCTGAGCAAGAAGGTGTGGGAGGAGAAGCAGAGGACGGGGGATTTGAAGGGTGGACATCAGTGGAGTAAGCGGAAAGGGATGGTTTGGATGACGTGAAGACGAATATAGAGTTTTTTTTTGGGGGGGGGGTGTTGAAAGAAGCTAATGCAGTATTATTTGGATCGTTCGTGTCGTTCATATGTATAGGCTATGGTCATGTCGCCTGTCGCCTGGTAAGCGATGTATCCTCAGCCTCGCCTCAGTATCCCCCGCAAAGCCAACCTTGACATGTCATTGCCTTTCCCTGCTAACGCCTAGCGACGCGTCGACGGTTGCCTTTCACTGGAGAAAGTGGAGGACCGACCCATTCGCTTCCTTGCTGCCGGTGGCCGCCTAGGCACATCACAAGGGCCACCAAAGCGCGACTCAGCCTTGGAGCATAAAATTAGGACTAGCAAAAGCCAATTAGCCTTCAGGCGTGACAGGAGGACAGGCAAAAGCAAATCAGCCCAAGGCGGTCTCCTGCAAGACGTGGCCCACTCCTCCGCGAATCATCATGGCTGACTGCAGGCGTCCGATCAGTCCAGCGACAAGGCTGAATGTGCCCCGCCATGCGGCAATGCAGCCCCTCTTTCTTCGACCGTTGCCCCATCTATTTATCTTCTTCTACATTTTCGATGCACAGAAATCGTCCCCAGCATCGATGAGCATTTTCATCAATGTTCGGATGATCGCGCGTCATGTTGGACCCAGTGTCAGCTACTGGCCTCGGCGCGAGTGCCGTCACTATCCTGGACTTTATCACGAAGATCACCAAAGCAGCTACCAAAGCCAAACGCTACAAAGAGATCCTCGACTCATTATGCCGAGATGTTGACGGACTTCATATGGTATGATCGTGGTTTGCATTGCATTGAGAGACTAAACGATATACAGGTGATCGCTTTGCACAAGAACACCCTTGAAAACTCAAACGGGGTGCTCGACGGACTCACCGTCACTCATCAGGACACAGAAGTGCATATATTGATTACACTGGGCAATGAGGTTGAGGCGATAGGCGAAGAGCTAGAAACGCTCCTTGACACCTTCCAGAAGGGGGAAAAGTCCAAATGGTGGAAGAAGTGGGCGATTTCCGCATCTGAAGGAATGGGCTTTCTACTGAAAGAAGACCAGATCAAAGAGGTCGCCAGTAGAATCAACAGAGCTCAGTTCAATCTCTTAACAGCGGTCTCCATAGCATCTCTCAAATTGCAAACAGATGCTCGGTAAGTAACGTTTGCGACGCGACGCTCAACCTTCGCTAATACAGAACGCAGGCAAACCGCCGGATCTCTAGACCATCAGCGACTCGAGACTCTTATAGAGGAATACACCGAGCGATTGACGTCGGCAACCAAGGAGCTTCTCAAGAAGAGAAGTCTATCCGAAACTTCGGATCTAGCGCTGGAACATATGAGCACGTCTCCAAGCGTCAAAAGTACTCACAGCTTCAAAGCTTCGTTCAAGTCCGCAATACCTCGCATCATTCAAAAAGTAGCGCCTCGAAGCGTTGATGCAGTACACAAAACGTTGAATCCTTCGTTCACACAGGATACAGGTATCAGTGATGGAGAGTCAACGCTTCAGAGTCAGCTCGACCAGCTCTCCGCGATTGATGACGCAGAGGCTGTTCTAGATCCCATACATCGCTTTGAAGAATATACGATGCTGCCCCAATCAACACCAGACGTCTCGGCAATCGCTCCTCAGCTCCCATGCTGTATCTCGGATCCTACGTCGGGTTCGAGATTGCCAACCATGGAAAGCAGTAAAGGCCTGCCCAGTGTATCGCCCAACGCACACTCAGCGCACTCCGAAACTTTGGTACACTCGCAAGGCCCCGGGTCGATTTCTCCGAGCGTCTGTGACTTTGACGCTTCCGATGCTTCCGACGCTTCCGACGCCTCCCGTGCTTCCTATGCTTCTTCTGGACGTGATTGGGGCTTTGAGAGTCTTGATAAATCGAGTCCCGGGCAATACGACGACGACTTTCCGCTAGAGCCAGAATTTGGTGAAGATGAGAACCTCTTTAGACTCTTAAAATCAGTCGGCAATTCAAAAACGGAAGAGGTCCCTGAGAGAGTCGATTTCGACACCTCTCTCCATATTCTGCTCCTCGCCGACAAATACACACGCGTCCACAGAGTCCGGACCCGAGTGAAAACCTGGGTCAGCTCACTAGAGGAGACAATCCCAGCTGCATTCAATGAAGAAGCTATTCCTTGGCTTTGGGTGTATTGGAAATTGCGCATGGGGCCCGAGTTGAAGACGTTGTCCGCTCCCGCGGTCAAAGAGTCGCGAGGACTTATTGTTCACGGCAATTCAGGTCACGAATCTGATCTTATTTTTAGCAAGTAAATCACTAGACTTGGAGTAAGTGTCAGCTAACAGTAGACTAGAGAAAATACAGCAGAGGAGGTTAGAGTTTCTGTGCGAAATTAGACGCTTTTTCCTCACCAAAATCGAAACCGGCACAAAATCATTCCAACAATTGATCAAGAAAGAGACCGACCAGATGGGCTCATCCAAAGACCTGCGAATCTTAAGGAATTGCATTGAAGTGGGCTATTGGACTATTCTCAAACATATCTGGATGGATACCAACAGCAGCGAGAATGTCAGCGGCGCTGACGAACTTGATGGCGTTAGTTTCTTGGACATCTGCCATCACGCTGAATCTATGCTTGACTTGAGAGGGTACTGCATAACCACCATCGACTCAGCGTTTTCGGAAATTAGACCTTACTCTTCATCTCGCGGCGTACCCTTCTTCAATGAGCCGTTGGAACGACGCCCTTTCGACACGAATTCACCTACAAGACTGAAACCGATCAATACCCTATCCTCAGCCAAAGATGAATTAGGTTGTCTGATCCAGAAACTGGAGAGCAGGGACTGGGGTATCGACTTAGACGACCTCAGTAGTTTTCCAAAGATCGTTTAACGGAGCTCGAAGATCATTCTTCTGCTGAACACTCTGGGTAGCTAGTCAGGTTCTTTCATCAAATATCATTTTAGACTTCCAAATATTTCATTCTTTCTATCGTGCATCTTCTATCGATGCACTACGCTTTGCTCTGAATCTATTCGCGCATCCCCACTCCTGGACTACGCCTTCCCCTTGTGCTTCGTTCGCGTGTCGCTTTCTTGATCACGCATCTATCTATCGTTTTTCCGTACATCCGTTCCCAGTTACCACATCGCCCATGTCCCACGATTCGGTGTACATGCCTATTCGCCTATTCTCGTGTCCTCCATTACATTTTGTCCACGTCTTTCCATCTCCATTCATTCCTGTCCCACCCTTATCCTAACCACTCGGCCCGAATCATCTTTGTCGTAATTCTTCGAATTCTACAATGCATCCACCTAATAACCATACTTGCTATTTGCCAAGCCAGGCTGAGTGGCGGCTGAGTTCGTAGTATTACCATTCGCGCCGCTAGCGAACCCATTCGTGGACCCATTCGAATTTAGGCCATTGGAAAACTCATTCGCATTCGTGCCATTGGTGAACCCATTCGAAGGGATACCAGGGCTAGAGCCAAATTGAGGGACTGGCTAGGGCTAGAAACCACCATTGAAATCAGGTTGCTGGCCATTCCAGGGCGGCGAAGTGTAGACAGGTGGCTGCACTGGCGGGAATTGGAACCCATTCATCTGCGCCACGGGCCCAACCGGCTGACCGCCGAAATCACCTCCGAATTGTGGAAGCATGTTGCTACCAGCATATTGTCCAAAGATGAAGGATGGTGCGTCGTTTGCTGCTCACGAGGACCAATGTGTTGTCCAGTTCTCGCACAGTACTCATACGTACGACCTATGCTTTTATACCAGTCCAGACATGGCTTCTGGTGCTGTTCAATGAACCACTTCTGATCCATGACGACAATGCCACAGTTCTTGCAGTGGAACGGCTTTTGGGGGGACTTAGGCTTCTTGCCTTTGCAAACGTCTTGATGTTCGCGCCAGTAGAGGCCTTCGGTCTTGTCTGTCCACTTCACCCAGGAGAGGGAAATGTGTTGCTTGCATTGCTTGCATTGCGCGGTCTGCTTTCGGAGGCGTTTCACTAGCTTCTTGCCCGGGCATTGTGGATCGTGTTCGCGCCAGTCGAGTCCTTGGGAGCAGTCTGTCCACATGACCCTCTTAAGAGAAAGGTACTCGTGGCACTGAAGACATTGAACTGTAATCTCCTCAATGGGGTACATGACAACCTTGACTTGGGGTGCGGGTGGCGTCACGGGCTGCTTTAGCGATGGTTTCCACGAATTGGTAGAGGGGTTCAGCTTCAGCTGTGTGGGGGTATTTGCCTCGGCTGTGGACTGGCCTTCGTGATGGGCTTGGCTGGGAGCCCTGTCTGGGTAGTCCGCGTCCTGGTCGTCATCATTCCACTCGTTTCGCCGCTCTTGGCTGGAGATATCATCTTGTTCCTCCATGGCAGCATCTTCTTCCTTTACCACAAGAGCGTTCTCTTGTTCCTCCACGGTGAAATCCTCTTGACCTTCCACGAGATTATCTTCCATGACCTCGTCGTCCGCGGGCGTGGCTGTAGGCAGATCGCCTTGCTCTGCCGGCCCTTGCAAGTAGGCATCCTCCTGCTGTGTGGTGTCCGGCTCTTTGGCATGTGATAGATCGGGTTCGACATCATCCGCCCAATTTTCAGGCTGACGGAGCCTCAGCTGCTCCACCAAGCGAGAGTTTTCATCTGATACCTGAGTGAGCCGGGTTTGGGTTTCCTCCAAGTTGTTCCCCAAGGTGTGCGCCCATTTGTTCTCCTCTTTGAGTTCCGCAGCGATCCCGTCATTGCGTTGTTTCAGGTCATCGAATTCGCCTTGCAATGTCTGAAGGTTGCTCTCAGCGTCGTCTTTCTGGGTCCGAAGGCTCCACGCCTCGTCCTTGGCGGCTTCCAGGAGCTGCTTGCACTGCGACGATGATTCCTTCAGTTTCTTCATCTCCTCCTCGTACTTTTTGCGCAAGTCATCTCGCTCTTTGTTCGCGTCGTCGATGTTGACCTGCAACGCCCGGGCTGTGCTTTCGGCCGTATCTTTGATATTATTCTTTTCGATGACAATCCTATCATAGCGCGTTTGCAGGTCCGCTTTCGCTTGCTCCACGTTGTTCTTCTCATTAAAGGCAGCAGCCAAGCGATTTTCCAGGAGCCATTTCTCGCCCTCTAGCTCTTGGAGCTTCTGAGCTTGGGCTTGACTCAAGGCCTTCAGTTCAGCAGTGCTCTCCACATTGCTGTTTGCGGTGACAGAGCTGTGCAAGCGATGCTGCAACTCTACTTTCTCGTTCTCCAGCTCTCGGACCTTCTCAGCATAGTCCTGGTTCCAAGCAGTGCGAAGTTTGTTAACCTCAGTTTTTGCTTCTTGCTGAAAAGCAGCAAGTTCGGAATCCTTCGTTTGGAGCTGCTTTTGCGCGGTCGCTTTCTCAGACTCCAGCCGCTGGATTTGCTCTGACATTTCCTTGAAGATCCGATCGCGCTCGTTCGACTCGTGCTGGTGTTGCGTCTCCAGCATGGCCTTGCTACTAGACATGCTTTCCAGTTGCTGCGTCATGGTGGCAATATCCTGGTCTTTGGCTTCCATAGCAGTCGCATGTTCGGCTTGGAGCTTCTTCGCAACACCGGCCTTTTGAAAATTACACCAAATTTCGGCAGAGCTCCTTATGTGTTGCACGTCGGTTTGGTGAGCCAGTTTCGCCTTGTCTGACTCTGCCTTCCAATTCGCAATTTCTTGCTCCTTGGATTGCAGAGCAGCTGCATGTTCGTCTCGAAGTTGCTTCTCACGTTGGGCCAACGACTTCGCGTACAAATCCTTCAAGTGCTTCGTCTTCTGGTCAGACATTGCCTTTTCGGACTTGTGCCTGGCGTCCTGGTCCACGAGCTGCCCTCGGAGTTCGTTCACTGTCGCTTGCAGTTCATCCGTGGATTTTTGATCCGCAGCCTTCAATTGCTGATTCATGTCGTCGAGCGCTTGCTGTTGGGTCCGAACTTCTTCAGCGTGCCGAGTCTCCGCCTCTTGAATTTGGTGCTGCAGCTTGGACAACATCGATTGCAACTCGTCGACGGATTTCTGATTCGAAGTCTCCAGCTGCTTCTTCATGGTTTCGGAGCGCTCTTCGGTGGAGTGCATCTCTTCAGCGTATTGAGTCTCCTTCTCTTTCATCTCTTTCCGGAGCTTGGACACTGTCGATTGTAATTCGTCCGCGGATGCTTGCTTCGAATTCTCCAGCTGCTTCATCGTGCTTCTGAACTTCTCCTGGGCAGAGCGCATCACTTCAGCGTGCTGAGTCTCTTTCTCTTGCATCTCTTTCTGCAGGTTGGAAATTGTCGTCTGCAACGCGTCCAAGGATGTTTGCTTCGAATTCTCTAGCTGCTGCTTCGTCGTCTCCAAATGCTCCTGCGCGGATCGCATTTCTTCAGCATACTGGGTCTCCTTCTCTTTCATTTGCGTCTTGAGCTGAGCCAGCTCCTCCCTGGCAGTAAGAAGCTCGTTCGATGGCTGTTGCTCTTTCTTGAGAGTCTGCTGCTTGAAGGTCTCCAGATCGTTATTGCGCGACTGAAGCTCCTCCTTGTGCTTCTCGTCTTTCGCCTTCAACTCCTTCTCCAGCTCGTCAGCTTGCTTCTGCCACTTCAATGCCGTTTCCGAAAACTCGTCGCGCTTCGTCGTCAACTGTTCGATCTCGTCTTTCTTTGAAAAGAGTTCGTCCTCAAGTTCAGTGTTGCGATCAACCTCTGCCGTAAAGGCTTTGTCGCGTTCATCAAGCTTCTGTTGGACCTCGGCGATGCCGGCACGAGCTTGGTCACGCTCCGCCGTGAGGTCTGTGATCTTCGTGTCGTCTTCTCCGGCTTCGTTCGCGAGTCGCAAAATCTCCTCGTCTTTGATATCGACCACTTTTTGCAGTTCTGAGTTGCGAGACATTGCCGACTCGTAGTCTAGCTGACGCTTGACGAGCTCCGATTGTAGCTTGGCCTGTTGTGCGAGGGCTGCATCGCGCTCTTTTGTAACGTCTGCGAGCTGTTTGGCGGCATAGCTGGAGCCTTCGACGCCCTTTAGAACATCTAGCTTCTTCTGCAGGGCTTTCAGCTCCTCCATTTGTGACGCATTCTTCTTTTCAAGCTCATCGTTCTGATTGAAGGAATCGTCGCACGCCTTGTGCCACACGTCACGCTCCTTCGTAAGCTCAGCGATCTCTTGTCGGTGCTCGTTGTCGCGCGCCGCTTTCTCCCGAGCCGTTTCCTCGTCGAACTTCTTGGTCTGTTCTTCGTAAGCATCATAGGCTTCGGCTTTGGCTTCCTTGACCGCGTTCGCTAGTTTTTCTTCGAATTCCTGCTTCTGCTGTGCACTGCATTTGCTGAAGCTCTCCTTGTATCCGGCCCGGATATTAACGCAGTCCTTTTCAGGGGCCTCGACTTTGGCATTATGTGCATTCGTGGCGGCCTCGTGCTCTTGTACAAGCTTGGCAACTGTTTTGACAGTCTCATCGCACTGTGACCGAAGATTCTCAAGAGACTCCGTAAGCATGCGCTTTTCGTTCCGTGCTTCATCGCATTCTCGTAAAGCGGCTTCGATTGCTTGTTGGTTCTGCTTGCGTGTTGCCTCGGTGTCGAGCAAGCGTTGCTTCTTAAGGGCTTCGGCGGAAGAACGTGCTTCCTCGCGTGCCAGGTCTCGTTCTTCCCTAGCAGCTTCCATCTCTTGCGCATGTTGCTTGCAGGCTGTATCGAGTTCTTCGTAGAGTTCCTTGTTCTTGTCCTTGGCATCTTCCAGGCGCTCCTCCAGCATTGTGTTGTGATCGTATATCCGAATAGACCCGTCGTTCAACTCGTCCATGGTCTTCTTCAAACCGTTGACGAATCGCCAGGCGGCATCACGCTCATCCTGGGCTTTGTATAACTCTTCCCGCACGTCGTCAATGCGCTCGAATGCTTCGTGGAGGTTCTTCTCGGTCTGTTCGCGAATCGTCTCGGCCTGGTCGCGTATCGTCTCTAGGTCCTCAATCTTCTTGCGTGCTTCAGGCAGCTCGAGCGCCTCAGCTTTGTGCTGTTCCAGGAGAGCATTGAACTCCTTTCCCGTCATGTTCTTCGTTGATCCAGACTCGCCATCAGGAGCCTCGGCCGTGACTTGTGACATGAATGGCTTGAACAGCGCGTGGAGTACTGCCATTTTCTTCACCATCTCGTCTGTTGGCTTGTGCTGAGCTTGCTTGATGATGATGCGGCGGTGCATGAGGTTTCGTACGCGGTCCCCGCGCTTCTTCGGCTTCCATTTCAGCTCTTTGTGCTTGATCAAGGCCTTTTCGAAGGCAACGTCGGCGATGGCTTGGAGGTTGTACTTTTTGAGTACAGGATACGGGTTGGGTTGCGGCTGGAGGGGCGGATTCAGGCGCGTAGCAGTGTAGAGCGAATGTGCGAATGCGAGAACGCCCAGAAATGGCATCCACTCATGCCATATATTACCCATCGAGAAAGAGCTCACGGTTATCGTGGTGTTGTTGGTATCCATGGCGGGTGAGAAGGCAGTCGGGCGAGGGGTGATCGGGGATGGAGGGATGTTTCGGGGTTTATGAGGATAGGTACGCAGGAGGTCCGGCCGGTCAAAGGTTGGTCGCGGGTTGTCTGCGTTGTAGGTGGGGGCAAGAGACCTGGTAGGCGGGCGGAAAGCGTTATATAGGAAGAGGCAGGATGCGCCCTCGTAGTGACAGATCGCACACGGAGGATACCCGCGGCGGGCGGGCGGAGTTTATCGGCGCGTCGCCTAGGAGGGGGATCGAGGTGGTGAATGACTGCAGTTGAAAACACTTTGGAGCAACTTACACGCACAATGTTGCAGATAGATCTGTGTTCCTCCAAGACTGAATGCCACTCACAAGAGTCACAAGTGCATTGGCAAAGATTGTTTTCATCTCCTGTTTTATTCGCGCATCGCTCGTCTCTGGACTACGCATCTATATAATACAAGATATATAATACAAGGTGTACTCCCCATTTTCTTCAGGCATCACTCCTTGGCCGGGCTTCCCAGCTTCGCCTTCAACTCCTCGATCTCGTCATCTTTGAAGGCGCTTTCGGTTTGCGCGGTCATGCACTCGACGCGCGCTTTGTCCAACTCCTCTTCAAGCCGCTTCTTCGCTTGAATTGCGGTTTGCGCTTCGTCAAACCATCGATCGCGGGCTGCTTCGATGATGTTCACGTTTTGGTGAACCTGCTTCAGCTCATCGAGCTTCTTCTCTAGCTCGCTGATTCTCTTTGTCGTATTTGTCTTGACGAGATCGAGTTGCGCGATTGATCGGTCTTTGTTGATCATCTGCTTCATCAAGTCGTCGACTTGGTCTTTGAGGCCCTTGGCGGATTCCAGCTCGGCTTTCATCGCCGCCATTTCGTCTTCCTTCGTCCTCAGCGTGCTTCCTTGCTCATTGATCCTCTTTGTAGCTTTCGTCTTGAAAGCTTCCAGGTTGTTGAGCTGTTCTTGTCCGCGCTGAAGGACGGCGGCGTGTTCTGCTTGTTTGTCCTCGATATATTTCTGAAGACTCTGGACTTCATCTTGGCTGTTGTCGAGCTGAGCTGAAGTCGCTTGGAGTTTCTCTTGTATGGACTGGACCGCAGACAAATGGGCTTGCTGGGCGAGGTTTTGTTGTTCTTGGAGCTGGGCCTGGAGATTCTCGACGTCGGAAGCGCGGCTTTGGAGATGAAATGACGCTTGTTCCAATTGGCTCTTGAGCCCGTGCACCTGCTGTTGTAGGGTCGTGATCGTAGACACTTCGCTATGGAGCCTAGCTTCGAGCTCCATTTTGGAGTGTTCCGTCTGGGATCGCAGGTTTTGGATCTCGTCTTCTTGGGTCCTGACTGTACTCAGGGTGGCTTGTAGCTCATGTTGACGCTGCGCAGCGTAGGCTTGGGCGGCTTTCAGTTGCGCTTCGAGATCGATCATGCGAGGGTCAGGTTGCATGTATGGCTCAGTCTGCATTGAGGTAGTCACAGACGTGGACAGCGTGGGTGCGGGATAGTGCTTGGGCTTGGTCTCGACTGAGGACACGATGGATGTAGCCAGGCGCACTGGAGCCATCGGAGGCGCGGCGACGGAACGTGCTTGCTGGAGCTGGATTGCCGATTGATCGAGTTGGCTTTGGAGCTGGCGCACTTGGTCTTGTAGATTCCCGACCGCAGACACTTCGGTCTGCTGGAGTCTCGCATTGGCGGAATGGGCTTCATCGAGCTCCTTTCGGAGTGCAGCGATCTTCTTGGTGGACTCTTCGGCCTGCTTCGCGAGGTCGGACCGTGCTTCATGAAACTCAGTTGCCGAAAGCTCATTCCGCTTCAGCAGCTCCTGCACTTGATCTTGCAGACTCTTGACCGCAGACACCTTGGTTTGCTGGAGTGTAGCGTTGGTTGAACGAGCCTCTTCGAGCTCATTTTCGAGTGTGGTGATCTTCTGGCAGGATTCCTTGGCTTTGGTCGCGATGTCGGCATGGGCTTTTTGGAGCTCGATTTGTGAACCCTCACCCTGCTTCTCCAACTCTCGGATACGGCTTTGTAGACGCTGGACCGTAGACATGGCTGCTTGGTGTTCATTCTGGTAACGCGCGGCAGAGACTTGGGCTTCGTTCAGGTCGCGTTCCATCTGGGGATCTGCTTGAGGAGACTGTGCTGCGTCGAGCTTCTTAGTGAGCGCAGCGATGTGCTTGTCGGCCTTTTCCGCGAGGTGGTGTTTGAACACAATGCGTCGATGCGGGGTGTTGACAGTGCGAGGGCGGAACTTCTTCGTCTGCGGTGTCTTGAGGTCCCTTGGGGTACCTGCTGCCATGGATTTGGTGATGAGGGCGTCGACAATTGGTGTGATGCGGTCACCAAACGCGGGTTGAGTACAGTCACGCTGCCTTAAGCGGTGTATCTCGCGCTGGTCCTCTTGAGCCTGACGGTGCATTTCGGTCAGCTGCTGGCGCAGATTATCTTGAGTCTGACGCTCGATGTCTGTGCGCTGCCGTAGCTGTATCTCCTTGATGCTTTCCCAGATGTCTCGATTCTCAAGTTGCTGGTCTCGCTGGCTCTGGTGTTGGCGCGCGCGTTCCTGCTCCTGCTTGGCGGCGGCACGTTCGCGGTCTGCCTTGTCGCTGTCGATATGACGGAGGAAGGTATTGATGAGGAGAATGACGACAATGAGGGCGGCGAAGAGGAGGAGGTTACAGAGTTCGGGAGTCATGATTGAGGACATTGCAGGGTATGAGTAGGCTCGAGTTGAGAACACTTCCCATGGTTGTGAGGAGTCCATGGTGTTTTGCGTGGGGTCGCAGAGAGTTCGCTCGTGCGAATGAGGATAGCGATCTGCGTTGTAGAGGAGCGAGGAAGTGCCGATAGGTGAAGTAGAGGTGTCTGTAGACAGAAAAGAGGCGTAGGATAGGAGGAAGTGCCAGTAGGCGAAGGTAGAGGTGTCTGTGGACAGAAAAAGGTTCAGGATAGGTGTCTGCAGACAGAAAGAGGTTCAGGAGAGGAGTCGAAATGCAGGAACCTTCGAGCGGTTGAAAAGAGGTCGCTGTTGAAGGTGTCTGCGTGGAGGGTGCGGGACGCAAAATTATTGTGGGCGGGCAAGTTTATATAGGCAGGCGCAGCGTTTCCCCGGTGAAAGTGATTCGGACCGTTTGTCGGTAGGTTGCCAAGGGAGCAGAAAGATGTGGTGAATGACTAGACCGTGAGCACATTACGTGATTGGCAGCCCTGCACGAGCAGTCTTGACGCCTCCCCTACGCAACGGCAGGTGTGTGCACTCCGTACCTGGCGCCTGAATGGCTGAGCATTCGTTTGATGCAGTCCTTGTCCCTCGGGTGCGGCCGAAAGCATGCCGCAGTTTTCGGCATTTAGTAGAAATATGCCATACGGGGGGAAATAGATGAGTCGATGAAGTTCTACTCCGATACAATTGTTGCAATGCTTCATCATCTCTTTCCATACCAGAAGCCAAGATCATAGTATCCCAACCGCTAGACCTCGACCAGCTATGCAGAGCGTTGGGAGCTTCGCGCCTTTTGTTAATAGGCACGACGCCGCAGCTACAAGAACGCCGTAGTTCTCAGGCATGGGGTGCTGCAATTGTATGTCCATGGAGCGTTCAACTTCATTCAAAGCAGCCATCGCTATCTTTTACTTCCTGGGCTGATGTGACCTCACACCTGAGGTCCTACTATGGCGCCTAGGTTCTCGAGAACGATCGTCGTCTTGGTTCGGAGGCGGTCGTCAAAGAATTTTGCAAGAGGATTGAAAGTTCCGCTCCTGGCCAGCGGCTTGGGGAGGGCCGGAATATCTTGCCGGGATGCTGGAGTGGTTGACACGCTTTGCGTCAGCGATTGGCTACTCGACACTGCTCTTCTACACATCATGGGGCTTTTTCAATCCAAGTGCATAGTCCAATCGTGCCAGGAAGTTTCCCTGCCAAATTTTGTCATCTCTCACCGCTCCACGGGGTATCTTCGAGAAGTCTCTGCCGTAATAGCTCCTAAACTCCACATTACGGACCTTCTCACGAATTTGCCAAGTTGACGCCGTGTAGTCGACGTCGATTTTGAGATTATCGTCGACCAGACTAAGCATACCATATATGCGATCGCGAACATCTGTACATTCCGCTTCGCATCCATATAACAGTACATGTTCCCACGTGCTCTGCTCGTATTGTGTGCACGTTGTATTGGTTCCGGATGAAGGCGCCTCCGTATGCCGTGTGCTGAGTAACATCAGTAGCTTGCGAAGGGTCTTAGTACTTGTCAATGGACCGCTAAAGGTTTCGATGAGGAGTCGAAAGTGCTCGCCGGTGACAAATTTGGAGCCACTCATGATTACGACGCGTCTTGCTAGCATGTATTCCTGGATGATCCATAGCCGCCTCCAGTATCGGTTAGAGAGAATCTTCTCTATGGCACTTAGAAACTTCTCGGATTCCGATGGATGGTTGGAGGATAGTGGTGTGAGGGCTCTGGATGCGAGGTTTAGGTTGGCAATTATCCCGACCGCTTCTTCGGTGCCGTCTCCACCATGCCCCAGCCATACCACGACTTCATTTGCCTTCGAATATATACCGCCCATGTGCCCGACTTGTTGGTTTCGCTCCTCGACGGTCTCCTGGTCGATGCACAGCTGGTCTATCCATAACCAGGGCGCTTCCCTCGTCTCCTTCTGGTTCCTAGACTGCTGTAAAATGAAGTCAAACAAGTTATCGCTGACTTCAAGAGCCAAGCCGTCAACTAATATCTCTTTAGTAATCCATTCCGCTCCCCAGACATACGACAGACATTTATACGGTGGCGCCTTGTCCATGGGGAAGTGCTCGATAATGCATCGAGGTGGTGGGGTTTCGAGAGATTTATCGCCGTCGCCGTCGCTGCCGGGGATTTCGAGCTTCAGCAGCCGAAACTCATTCTCGTCGTAGTTCAGCTCGCGGTAGCTGAAGCGCTCGCAAGGCTGTGGCGTTATCTCTTCGGTATTGCGCTCCATCGCAAATGATCCTCATCAAGCCCAACGAGCTTGATCAATGATGCGCACGGCCGTCAAAGCAGTGTTTTCTTCAGATAGAGTTGTGTTGTTGCAATAAGCATCGTGACAGCTAGGCGACGACATCGACGTCACAGGTTTGGGTCGAGTGGCGTCGCCGCCCCGACTTTCAAGTCTCGACCCCGCAATACTTTGTTGCCGATGCTGGAATAAGAGACAGCGCTGCTACAAACCTATTGGATAATTAAGCTGTACTAGTTATGCTCTTACTAGATATTCCTATATATAAAGAGGTGTGGAGAAAAGACTGAAAGAAGAGAGGGTCATTTCAGGTTGCTTTCAATAGCGAAATAATACGGTGCTGTGGCTGAGGAAATCAGCTGCGCCACGCTGCAGGTCACTCCCTTTTGCATAGGTGCGCGCCGCTGGAAGGGGTCCTTACTCATGGTATCGTGGTGCTGAATACTCCCCAGATTCGTTGTACCATGTCTTGCTCGAGCAATCTGGGCTAGGGCGTTGCTGTTTTTCTCGCGATGAGCCGCTGTACATTAAACAGCGAAGTCCGCTAGGCATCGGCATTAGCAGCTGCGCCATGGTCGGCATACTCAAGTCCAGCGAAATGATAGGCAAGATATTTCGGCAGACGCGCCCCACTCAATTTTGAACACGTTTTAGTGTAGGTATTTGATGAATGCAATGCTTGATTAAAGGCTCGGCAGATGCTTCGCACTACCGATACCAGCTTCGCGAGCCTGACTAGCACATCCCTGCACCCTGAGCGCCCACGCCGTCTATAAACTCGACAATTACACGCTCCTCTCGACCGTCATAGCGCCCGCCTTCTCCACGGACCCATGGTCCTCATGGACCTCCTTCTCAACCGCCGCCGCCTGCTTCTCCACCAACTCCCTATCTTCGAACAAGAATGCCAACTCCTCGAGCGTCCTATTATACGTCTCGGGATAGAACAAGAACACAAAGCACAACTCAAACGTGATCCAGCCACAGTACGCAGCAAAGAACTTCCAGTCAATGGCGGTGAGCGCAATGGGGTTGACGTAGATGGAGAAGAAGCCGCCCAGCTTGCCGAAGACTTGCTCGATGCCGATACCGCGGGAGCGCACGGCGTAGGGGAAGAGCTCGACGAGGTAGGCTGGGATGGGTTAGATGGGTAGGTGGAAGGGGGAAAGGGTGGACTTACTGTATGTGAGGGCATTGTTGCCGATGTTGTAGCAGGCCGAGTAGGAGAAGTAGAAGAAAAGAGCCGCTATACCTGCGGACTTGTTCGTAGTTTTGGCGTCTTCGGCGACACGTAGGCGGTTGAATGAGACGGTCATGCCGATGAAGACAAGTAGCATGAGGGTGGATGAAGTCATGAAGGCCCATCGGCGGCGGAACCGCGTGACGAACATGGCAATAGCGACACCATTTATGAAGCTCCAGCACTGGTTGGCGATGTTGATCCTTGTCTTGGCGTAGCTGGTCGTGTAACCCATCATGTTGAAGAGCAGGTTGGAGTAGTACGACAGGAGGGTGTTGCCGCTCATCTGGGTGAAGATACCGAGGAAGCAGGCGATGAAAACTCGGCGGCGCATAGCAGGAGTGCTGAGCATGTCCCACCAGGACTGCCTGGAGTTCTCCATCTCTAACTTGATGGTGGTGCGGATCTCGGCCATTTCAGCTTGAACGATGAGGGAGTTAGGGTCGCCCTCTGCGTGGTACTTGATCAAGACTGCAAGAGCCTCCTCGTCGCGATCCTTGCTGACGAGCCAACGTGGGCTCTCCGGGAGGAACCTGCAAGACTGTCAGCGTTGGGTTATTGATATGCAAGGAAGGCTGATACGCACATGACGGTGGAAATCTGGAGCAGGGAGGGGCAGATCTGCAACAGCGATGGGATACGCCAGCCCCAGTTACCGGCAATGTTGACTGTTCCGAGAGAGATGGCAGCGGCAAGAATGGCACCGACGAAGTAGGAGGCGTTGAAAAGGGAGGTCAAAACGGGCCGTTCCTTGGGGTAACCCAACTCTCCGATAAGAGCTGAACCTGAGATGATGGCGAAAACGATGCCAACACCGAGAAGCATACGAGCAATGATGTACATAGCGACTAAATGCCATGTTAGTTATCTCCACATGCTCTAGACAATTGCAATACTGACTGTGTTGAGCGAAACCCTGTAGAATGGCGCCAACAACCATTACCATTGAACCGCTCATCACGCCCCAACGTCGTCCAAAACGTTGGTTGATCCAAGGTGCGGCTGGTACGGCGAGAATTGAGCCCAGCTGGTAGCATGCCGACATGAAACCCAGGATCTTGGGATCGATGTCCGGCTTTCCTTTGGCGTTCTTGTACCCATTTCCAAAAACTAGCGGTAGTCAGTACGCCGTGCTGCTGCTGGTGGCGGAAATGGTTTTCTTACATGTATTGAACGGTGGAGAGAACTGCAGGGTGTTGATGAGCTGAGAATCGAATCCAGAGGTCATCTCTACGCCCATGCAGCACATGAATAAGAAGAAGTACATGCTACGCAGGTTCTTCTTCTTGTACCATGGCACAGGGTCATCCGCGACCAAGCGCGTGACAATGGGCTCGCCGGCCTCACCTTGCTTGAGAATTGGCATGTTGTTGAGGTTTCGAAAACGGTAGAGCCTCTAAAGCATGACCCCAGGGGGCTCCACCTGGAGTTTATAAACACCATGCGGGACACCAGCAACCCGGCACATTCTTCCCCAGATTGCCATACCTTCAGCGTTCCAAGACGGAGGTATGCCCGGCTGCACCGAAGGAGGGTCTAATCTAGGACCTAGCGGCTGGGCGTCTGTGCATGTGCCTGGGTGCCGGTTAAATTGAAGCTGTTTATCCTGCTGAGACCGGGTATATCAACTAGGAAGGTAACGTCGCTAGGCCAATCAGAGTTGGGTTGGTAACTCGTTAGCAATATCTCGCGCGGCATCAAGGTTACCATTAACCTGATCGAAAGACTCTGGTAGGCGGTAGAGGCCTCCAGTGTTGGTTGGCACGTGGATTTGGCGCAAGCGAGGGGGCAGCGTACGACCATGAACCCCAGTGGCGGGATCCTGGGCCTATTCAATTGGTCTTCTCGGTTGTATGGAAGGACTTCACGAACTTATTAGAAGTGGCGTTGGCGCGTAGGATGATGTCCAGTGTGGAGGATGAGAACGACATGCCCCGCAGGGACCGAACACGATCGCCTATGTTCTCGAAGTGCTCGAAGTGTTGGAGTTTGATGAACATGGTCAGCCCTTGTGGTCCATGCGGGCGGAGTCAATCTATTAGATTGGACGGCGGGCGTATGTATGTAAGGCTGGTCCTGGTTGCCTGCTGTCTGGTTCCGAACGCCAAAGGTCCTGGTAATCATTCTTCTAGAAGCGCTCCTAGATCACTCATTTATTCGAAAGACAGTGTTCGCTGCTCGCTTGGAGGCGTAAACCCAGTGCCTGCGTCGATCGAATCCTGGAGTCGGGTCGCCCAGCATTCTGGCTGTGGAGATGGTTAAGCGACAGTCCATTTGCCCAAGCGCACTTCATCTACCGGCAAAGCAGAGGAGGCCCGTTCCATCGCCACCCAGACGCAGAAAAGAGGCACAGTTGCGCGCAATGAACTACCGATGGACATTGTTGATGTCCAACTTAAGCCTTATCCAGCCTCAAAAGCTTCGGAGTCTTGAGCAGGATCAAGTTGCCGTTCCGACGCTCCGAATTTTTGCTCCTGGATCCGGTTAGATGATCCTTGGCTGCCTTCGTGTCTGCACCTGATCATCGAACGCCCAGACGGCCTCGCTGGTATACGACCCGAGACGACCAAGACTGAACTAAATGGTTGGCAAAGGCTCAACAGGCCGGATGAGTGAGCATCGAAAGCATGTCAGACGGGAAGATATGAAGAGACGGGAAGTGTGCACCGAGACACGCGACCCATACGACAGCCCGTGCCGATAGCCATCGCCGACAAGTTTCTCCGTCTCCGAACAGGAGTTAAGAGCTCCAAGCACCCATCGCCCCGCTCTTCGACTAGAGAGTCGTCATCTGTGAGGCGTCAAAGAGGCTGCGCTCAGTGGCAGAACCGTCGCGTCAGCACCGGAATCCGGGTCACCTCGTCCTCCCCAGGCATTCCAAGTCCTCGAGGCCATAGCATAACGGCTATCGCGGTATATCAGAGGGGGTAAGTCGGGAAGAGGGGTACAAAGTCATCGAACAGAACCAATCCGAGGCTGCTTCAGATGCATGAAGAGGAAATTCGCCGTGGTTTCGAGTTTTCCGGGACGACTGCCAAGACCTCCTCTCGCTTAAAACGCTCCGACAGCCAATGATGCGCGTCATCTGACAGGCTAAATCACACCGCCCGGCAGAACAGCCACACCCATGACGTAGAAAGGGCGTGGCTGCCAGGGCTGCGTGGCAGTCATCAATTTTCCTTGAATGATGCGGCCAACAGCGGTCATGCCACCACATATATGAGGGCCTGATGCGCTCAGTGACTTCTCGATACTGATTCCCCAACTTGTGGCGGCCCCAGCCTTGTACCCAAGTACCTTTTTACGCGCCCCATCCAAAGTCCTCTCCTCGATCGAAGAAAGCGAAGATACCTTACGTCGCGTCCTGCAGAAATGGCATTCCTCGATGTTGCTGTGCTCCCGCTGAGGGCGGTGCAAGGCGTTTTTGCCATCATTATCCTAGGCTTGACAGCGTACAGTGAGTAGAAGGCTCCAGCTACAAACCTCTTCGTCAGTACTGACCCTCCGTAGTCGTTGATAACTGGTCTCCGTCCGAAGTGAACTTCATGCTCTTCACTGCTGTCTGGACTCTCCTCGCCGTCGCCTACCTCGTTCTCGCGCCTTCGCGATTTCCCGATGCGGCCCACAAGTACGCCATTGGTGGTGTTGAGGCGGTCACCATGATCTTCTGGTTCGCTGCCTGGGTCGCCATGGCTTCATTGTGGGGCGATATCAACTGCGGCGGCCGTGGAGGCATCTGCGGAGCAGGCACAGCTGCGATTGTCTTCGGTGCCTTCACATGGTATGCACAATGGGTTGCATAAGGGTGGAACATGATACTAACGGCAGCAGGCTCGCCTTCGTCGCCACCACTATCATCGCAGCCCTTCACATCCGCAGGACTGCTAGAAACGACACTGCGCCTCCTCCACAGATGCAGGGCGTCTAAAACGAGCACACGTACTGGCGCTGTAAAGCAAACCGAGGCTGCGTCTCCTTTCCGTTGCTAAGTGCAGGGTGGAGCCGGCGGGCAATTGACTTGATACCCCTCATAACTCTCTTATCCGATCTCTTATGGGTTAAATTGTATGGATACTGGGAAGGCGCTTGCCGTTTCGATACCCTGGTTCAAGCTTGGACTGTCTGTTCCATCCACATGTACGATAGTAAGAATTAATGATAATCTCCATGACGACTTGTACAGACTGCCTGTGGCATGTGGAGATTTGTAGTGGAAACCAAGCAACGCAGCATCCTGACACACGTGGACGAGGGAGCATTGCAGCAGTTCCATGGCACTAGGGACGATACCAAGGACCTTGTGAGGAGCGCCGAGTTTACAGTAATTTTAAGCCGGCAGCCCAGCTTTAACGGCCCTCGAGCCCTCAGGAGACCATATTCATTATCTCAAGATGCCCTTGCGAGGGGTAAATCGCAGAACCATGGTCCAGTGCTGTCAGATGAACCATCTCTAGGGCGTGAGGGATATATCGCATACTAACACCTTTCGCGTTAGGCTTCCTGAGCTAATCTCCCGCCATCCTGCTTGTTTGCACCTCACATCTCCAGGGCTCCACTCTCCACTTTTACTGACGCCATCAGTGGCTTCTCAGACGCTGCAGACGCACCTCGCAGATGCTCTAGACTGTTCCCCGCACGCAGCAACACGATTACTCGCGTACTGCGCCGATCTAGGAAGCTGGAGGATGTACACGCGTAGTATCGTGAACTTACTTTTTAGCATCTGCAGGCTCAGTTTCCCATATGTTTGGCCGCCGTCATGTCCTCCTCGTTCCGTACCGCTGAATTCGGGACCCTGCATGTGCAGGACGCGAGTCTTTCTTTGTTGGGTATACCGCTGAACATGGGATCTTCACAGCCGACCCACTTGTCCTGTTCCTGGGCGGATTTTCCTCGCTTCATCGCAAGAGAAAGTGCAATCATTCCCAAAGTGCTAAAATATTTTTTTTCGAGTCTTTCGCTGTGCCTCTGCCCATGCTCGCGCTGTTTGCTACTCCCCAGGCGATGATGCAATGAGGGAATGCGGCGCCATCCCGATGCGGCTGCGCATAGCCACCCCCTCTGTGGGCGGCAACAGTCTATCAAAAAATCCCTCACGCGAATGCATCACCACGTGCTGCCTCGGGGTGCAACGACAGGCCCGATAAGCTAAGCACCCAAACAACCAATAAAAAGTCGGCGCTCCATGGCGTGACCTTGTTACTGCTTGCATTCTCGTACAGGATCGTCATCGCCTGCGAGATAACAGCTGCAGTATAAGATCCATCCTCAAACAAAGCCAGGTCGCCGGTAGCACCTGTGTCTTCCTCCAAGGTCGAACCTCGGAATATTCGACTATGGCAGAGGCTACGATCCAGTTCGCTGATGGGTCCAAACCGAGGAAAACGACCGATGACTTGGATATTGGCGGCGTCGTGCCGCTGCGTTCGAGGACAAGGTCGCGATCACGTGGGCGCAAGAGCTCCTTTGAGATCTACAAGGCCGGGATAGATGACCCGGAGGACGAGGATGCAGGGCTGCGCAATGAGAACGACTATAAGCGGAGACAGGTAAGTCGAACGCACCACAGGTATGCAGCGCAAGTAAGGCTCACAGATCGTAGAACTTCAGCATCGCGCAGGTGTGTCTTCTGGCGTACCAATCCATCGGTGTCATCTACGGTGATATCGGCACCTCGCCACTTTATGTATATTCCTCGACGTTCGCAGAGGCACCATCTCACATCGACTTGCTGGGTGTTCTATCCCTCATTCTTTGGTCAATCACGATGATGGTGACGATCAAATACATTTTGATCATTCTCCACGCAGACAATGCGGGCGAGGGTGGCACGTTCTCGACTTATTCCCTCCTCTCGCGATATGTGAGTCTTGGTGTTCGACTCGGATGTCAGGGACCGGAAGACTGACCTGACTAGGCTAACATCGCCAACCGCGACCCACGTGAAGCGTCTATGATCCGTCAGTCTCTTTATGGATTCCCTTTGTTCTTGGACTGATAATTGGCAGGTATGGAGCGACATATGACCAGGGATCTGAGTCGTTCAACAAAGAGCATTCGTGCGACGATCGAGAAGACGAAATTTTTCCGCGGTCTGCTAAAAACCATCGGAGTTCTAGCAGTCTCTATGGTCATGGCCGACGGCGTTCTGACGCCTGCTCAGTCTGTCCTCGGTGCCGTCCAAGGACTGAATGTAATCAAGCCCGATATCTCCAAGCCTACCGTGATTGGCGTCACGTGCGCCATCCTGATCATTCTGTTCCTGCTTCAGCCACTAGGTATCGGCAAGATTACAGTCGTCTTCTCACCTATCGTCATCCTTTGGCTAGGTATGTACCGTGCCTGTGTCGTTGTGTAGCATTTCAGGAGCGACAAAATGCACTGAATCCAGGAGAATCACCGGCTAACTTCTCATAAAAGCAACAAATGGTTTATATGGCATATACAATCTTGCGAGGTAAGTTAGCTTTTTCAAATCGTTCTAGATATTTATTTTGACATGTCCTAGGTACGACCATGCGATACTCAAGGCTTTCAACCCGTACTGGGCCTTCGACTATCTAATTCGCAACAAGTACCAAGGATGGCGCAGCCTCGGTGGTATCCTTCTCGCCTTCACGGGCGTGGAAGCTCTCTTTGCCGACATTGGTGCGTTCAGCCGACGAGCAGTGCAGATCAGCTGGCTAGGCTATGCCTACCCCTGCTTGCTACTGGCGTACAGCGGGCAAGCTGCGTACATTAGTGAGCACCCAGAAGCATACGCGAACCCCTTCTATAATTGCGCGCCAAAAGGGTGGCTCATCTACTCGCTCGTCATTGCCATTGCAGCCGCTATCGTGGCCTCGCAAGCTATGATCACGGCCACGTTTCAGGTACGTCTAAAGTGCAGAGTATGCAAGAACCAAGCTAACATTCTCCAGCTACTGGCTCAGATCATGAAACTCTCCTACTTCCCCCAGATCAAGGTCGTGCACACATCAAAGACCTATCATGGCCAGCTCTACGTCCCGTCAGTCAACTGGCTACTCATGATCGGCACCGTGCTTGTCGCGGCCATCTACAACAACACCACCTCTCTCGGAAACGCTTACGGGGTGTGCGTCATGTTCGTCACCTTCTTCGACACATGTATGGTAACGCTCGTGGCCATTCTTGTATGGCGTATCAAGCCATACTATGTCTTCCTTCCATGGCTTGCGGTTGCGTGCCTAGATTGCACTTTCCTCTCCAGTGCACTCACCAAGGTTCCAGATGGTGCATGGTTCACGATCGCGCTGGCGACATTGCTTGCATCAGTTTTCATTTTGTGGAGATTTGGTAAAGAACAGCAATGGTTCGCCGAAGCCGAGGATAGGTTCCCAACGACCCATTTCGTCAAGACTAACGATGATGGCCGCGTCCAGCTGACCGAAAAGTTTGGCAGCAAAACTCTAAGCTCCATCGAAGGCTTTGGTATCTTCTTCGACAAAGCCGGCGAGACTACACCAATCGTCTTCAGCCAGTTCGTTCGAAAACTCGTCACTGCGCCAGAGGTTATTGTGTTCTTTCATATCCGGCCCCTAGAGACACCATCTGTCGCCTACGAAAACCGCTACCACGTCTCTCGTTTGGCGATCCCCAACTGCTATCGCCTTGTCGTGCGCCACGGTTATATGGACGAAGTCATCACGCCCGACCTTGCGTCCCTCATCTTCGAGAAAGTACGAAACCATATCGTTACCCGTGCGCTTGACCGCGAAGGCGAAGCCCCAACCACCACAGCCACCGACGTCAACAACCCCGATGCGGCATCAAAGCTCACGTCGAAGCTCGCCGTCTCAGAGAAGGATAGCTCGGCCACTCCGTCTTCATCAGACCCGAGCGCCCGACAAGCCGCCACCCCTTCGCCTAGTGCCATGAGCACTACGGCCAGACTAACGGCTCTCGAGCGCGCATTCAATCACGAAGTACTGTACATCATGGGTAAGGAGCAGATGAAGGTCAAGCCGAGTACGAACATTGTGCGCCGCGTACTCTTGAACATGTTCTTGTTCATTCGCGACAATACGCGGGCCAAGATTGCGAGTTTGGATTTGGACCGGAGTCGGGTTATTGAAGTTGGGTTCGTCAAGGACGTTTGAGGGCATATAAGTCACTGATGAGCTGGGATAGCATTGGGCAGGCACGGTAAGCACCTTCTTCGAGATCATACGCACATACACCCGATACCTTCCTCAATACGATTTCGGTTTGTTTGACGATTAAACGCACAAACGCAAATCCAGTGTCTTTGCTTACCTTCTGCACAACGTCTTTGTCCATACTTCCATTTCGTCCCTTATCTGCTTTGCGCCTCCACAATACCTAACGCAGTCTACCATTGTGAACACCCAAACAATGTCCTAACGAGCCCCTCATCTCGCAAACAAATAGCGCCCTATGCCCTAGATGATCCTCAATCTCCCTCAAGGCTCACCCGTCCCCTTTCATGTTGCAAATTCCACCATGCCGGGTCAAACCTCACCCTCCAAGATCCCCCGGTCGGACAAGGGCACAAACATGTCCCGCCTTTCTACTCTATCCACCACCACCAAATCATCCAAATCTTCCACACCAGGTGAACGCACGCAGGCCGGATCTGCCACCATCACCCGTCGCCCCGTCGGCAAAGATGCCGAAATAGCGCAACTCAAGAAACAACTCGCAACTCTAACCTCCGATAACAAGACGATGAAAGCCGAAGTCTCGTCTCTCAACGCCGAGAAGAACCGACTCACTGCCGACAAAGACAGGTTGAAGAAAAGCCTGGATGGGAAGGCGAAGGAGCTCTCAGCCGCCCAGACAAACGTCAAGACCTTCGCAACCAAAGCCATCGAGGTGGGCAAAACAGCCAAGAAAATTGACGCCCTGGAGAAGGAAAACGAGCGTCTCAAGCACGACAACGTTGAGAACTCAAAAGCTATGACTGTTCTCGAGCAGAACCAGCAGAACCTCCAGAAGCAGATCGATGACAACGCCGCTGCTTCGAAGTCTCCTCGCTCCCCGTCCAGTGAATGTGGGTGTGAAGGCGAAGGTGGATTTGCGCAAGCAGCCAAACAGGAAATCAAACACCTTACGGAGCAGCTTAAGATGCAGAAGAATGTTGTAGATGGGGATTTGGAGGCTGCGAAGGCGGCGGATTGGTATGCGAAGACGTTGGAGGAGCAAAATAGGAATATTCATGAGTTGTACGCTGAGGCTGGGAAGCATATCACGCAGTTGGATGCTGAGATTGTGGGCTTGGGGAAAAAGGTGAAGGTTACTGAGAAGAAGGCTTCAGAGTTCGAGCAGAAGGCAGCGGACTTCGAACAGAAGGCGTCCGCCACTGAGCAAAAGGCTTTGGATGCAGAGCAACGCGCTTTGGACTTTGAGCAAAGGACGTTGGATGCCGAGCAGAAGGCTGCAGGCTCTGAGCGAGAGGTCAAAATTGCTGAGGAGCGGGTATCAGTCTTCGAGGTAAAGCTCCGCGAGCTCCATGAGAAGAACCTGCGCTTGCAAGCCGAAATTACCTCGGGGCCTACTCTTGCAGGGTTGGCTATGGAGTTCGAAGGGCTTGACAGTGACTACTTTGGCAAGGACTACTTGGAGATCAGTGAGGTACATGAGGTGCATATTCAGCCTGTCACTGCCCTGCGAGCGCCAACCAAACTCACCACAGTCATCCTCCCCTCCATTCACATACCGCCCACCTTACAACCTCCTCAAGCCGACCCCCACCCTCAGGCTTTCGTCGCAGAAGTCACCACCGCACGATCCTCGCCCACACCCGCAACCGAACCCGACGACCTAGCCACCACCTACGACACCCTCACCAAAGCAGCTATCCTCAAATCCGCCGGCTACCGCACCATCGCGCCCCTGCACCTCCCTCCGACCCTCCAAAACCAGCCCATCAACATCACCATCTCCGCCTCCACAGCCTCGACTTCGCGAACCTGGGCCCTCATCAACCAAGTCAAGCGCATCATCGCCCCTCACGACATCACCTTCTCCGGGCCCTCGCAAATCATCGAGGACCTCGAGCGCGCCATGGACCAAGCTCTCGTCCAGTACACGTGCATGGAGCAGGAAGTCAAAGAGGCGCAGGCAATTACGCTGTGGCAGACGCAGCGCGTGAATGTGAGGGAGCGGGAGGCGGCGGAGGCGATGGCGAAGTTGGGGAAATTGGAGGAGGAGGGGACGAGGGAGTGTAGGGTTAGGGCGCATAGGGCGATGGCAGATCAGTTGGAGGCGGTGGAGAGCCAGCTTGCCATGAATTATGCGACGTTGGCGCAGTATCAGAAGGAGAATAGGGAGATGAAGATGGGGGGGTTGTTGGTGGGGGAGGAGTCGGATCTTAATGCTTAAGTGTTGGTAACTGGGGGCGTTGGGGGCGTTTTCCGGGATGGTGGGTAGGATGCTGGCGGCAGTGTGTGTGCCTGGAGTAGGTTATAAAGATATCTCCTCTGTAAGTTACGTGATCGGTACTAACTTAGCTCAGTGCTAAGGTGCTACTTTGTTTGCGGCACAGCGTATATATACATATTGTGCCTTCCTGTACCGCTAGTTGCTCCTTTCGTGCAGCCCTGAGAGATTCCTTACAACATACAATCTTGCAAAGACATTTAGTTATTGTCATGCCTCGAGTCCGGCTCATCCGGGTACGGGGCCTCGTCCTTTCCGACCTCACGAACCGTAATCGCAGACGACCCGCTGCTCTGATAACCCTCAGTAGCCAGAATCATATAGTTGTGGTTCCCTAGCTTCAAACCATTCTTCGTCCAAGCATCAAAATGGTTTCCCGTAGTGATATTACCGCCAACCCGCTTCTGCGTGCGCACCGACCAAAATTGATAGAAGGTCGCACGACCCACAATCGACGGCTGGTTAACCCGCTGTGTCTGGTAGATATCATAAGTTCCGCCATCACTCTGGATAGTTCCGCGCTTCTGGGTCCCGCTGCTGGGGTTATAGGTTCCATAGCTCTCAACGATATAGTACTCGATTAGCGGATCCTTGGTCCACCCATAGAGAGACAGATACGAGTTCTGGTTGATGCCGCTCCAGGTGCCGTTGTAGGTGATAGTCTTCGGACCGCCGGGGTTCCAACCCTTGCCCCCGACCCAGTTGCCGATATTGTTCCACTGGCTGGTGTAGGAGCCGTTCAGGAGGTTCGTGTACGTCACGCTGCCACGGCTGTTGTCCGACCAGAAAGAGTAGAAGTAGTGGCTGTGGAACCCGTAGCCCTGCGCCGAGCCTTGTTGGCGCGTCTCGAGCTTGCTGCCCAGGTCGATAGATCGCCCGAAGAGCTGTTCGCTCAACGGGATGGCGGATGTGATGGCCGCCGCGGCGGCCGTAAGGAGGAGGGATTTGAACATCATGGCTTGAAACCTGAGTATGTTTGTATAAGAACCTGGTGTGCTTTATTGAGAAAACAAAAAAGTTTCCCTATTTGCACCGAGAGAGGAGTGCTGCCGGTCTTTTATCTGCCTTTTGGCATCTTTTAGCCGCAAAAGATGCCGGTCTTAGATTACGGAATTCATTAATGGGATTTTGCGCTAAATAGAGCGTCGGCAACTGAATATTAAAATGCCGAGATGTTCGTGATGGAAATATAGGCTTATGGTAAAAGCACTGTGTTTATATTAATGACGGTTTTGCCCATCAGGCCGATTGGCGCGGCAACCCTGGCATGGCTGAGGATACACTCGCGTTCTTGGATATACATGTGCTTTTACCGAAGTTTGAGTATTAGGGGTGTCGTGATTCGATCTGGATCTTGCGCTACTTCTACTAACGGCTAAAACCTCTTTTAGTTTGTCGATCTTCCGATTTCTTTTCTCGGCTCCGGATCTTGGCATAGCGCATGAAATTGCGATAGAATTGTTGCCTATTATTTCTCTAGTGTGCTACAGCATGCGCGGAACGGAGTACTCCAAAATGCCCGACCGAAGGCCCAGCGCGGTCGACCGAAGAATCCCGCAATGAAGAAGCAGAAGGCCAAGTCAAGATTCTTGAATACTGCAGTCATATCACTGGCCTCAAAGCTCAGAAAGACAGCCTGCGAAGGCAAGCCAACGAATTATAGCAATGCATTGCAGAACAGGAGCGTTCAATCGAAAGAATTCAAGAAAGAGTCTTCCGTGGACTCGACGATGCATTATGGCAGGCGGAAGAGGACAGCAACATTCGAAACTGACTCAATGCACTAAAAAAGGTGGCTTGGACTTGGGCGAGGGAGCATGCCTTGCCCAGCATAGGAGAATGGGAGAAGAATAGCGCCGCAGCAAAGTCAACTCGGATGCTGAGGAAACACTAGGCAAACTTCGCACTCGTACAAAAAGACGGATTCCACATGCCGCTTGAATTCCAGTCAAAGGGGCGTAATCGCAAAGCCTTGACATGTATGACTGCTTGTTTGACTAGAAGACTTCTTTGGAGAGCCTTCAAGAATCCGTTTTTTTTCGTTCGCTATCTCGTGGGTTCATATCGGAAAGGGTAGGGTTGGACTTCCAGTTGTGGAATCTTCTATATATACTGGAAGATGGTATAGGTGCCCCGCGCACCATTAGTGATTTTCTTATTTGATGCTGACTGTATGCAGTGTATGGAAGTACTTCACCAGGTGTTCATCATTGGCGTGCGCAAAAGCAGATAGATGATTAGCTTAGACATATTTAGTGAGGATGTAGAAGCTTAGTAAGTAGATATTAAGATACTAGAGATAATTTTATATTCTTAAAGCGTGCTAGCAGCAGGGTGGCGCAGCCGCCGGGTATCTATAGAAGGTAATAGGGCCCTCAGACGATAAAACATTTTCGCTAACTAACAATTATACAGTACCTTACTACTAAAATACTTATCACGTAGAGTCCAAGGGCTCACTCTATCGATGTTGATATAACAACGGCTATGCGGTTCATCGCGCCAAATAGCTCCAACTACGATACGTCTTTCTATTCGAGGCCACAGGTTTCTGAAGTGCGGGCATTTCGAATAAAAAATCCCAGTCAAGTGGAGCATCTGTCACCTCGAGCGCGGAGCTCAGTTCTTCCAAAAATCTCTGGAAATCTTCGTCACCAACCTCTTCCATAGCCTGCGGCGTGAAGTCTCTGTCGAAGCAATCCTCAAATTCTCTTTTGATCACGCGGTCTCGAATTTGCCGCGGCGATGCTGTGTAGTCGACGTCTATTCTGACTTGCTCTCTAACCATACTCAACATTCCATATACCCGATCGCGGATATCTTTGCATTCCGCCCTCTTGGCCAGCTTCATGACGTCCTGCCAGGAATACTGGGGCTCTCTCTGGTAGGTGACTCCTCGGCTCGATTCCTTTGGGTATGGCGCGAGGAGTTTACGTCTGGCGACCATGAAGGGCCAGATGCGCGACACTGCAGACTCGTCGAAAGATGCCACATCCCTAGCGAGCTCTCGTAAATTGGTTCCCGACAGCCTCTGAGAGCCGCTTAGGATTGTCAGCATTTGGGCTAGCACAAACTCCTGAATGATCCACAGTCTGCTCCAGTACGGGTTCGAAACGATCTTCTTGAAGGCTCGCAGGTCGGCCTCCTGGGTAACCCCGTCAAACAGCTTCTGGAGGAACTTCGGTCGGGGCTCCGGTTGCTTTTTGTGGTAAACGCCTGTCTTGGAATCGTTTATCCCCCACCGTCTTGATTGATCCGTGCTATACGCAGCTCTTCGTACGGCGGCTTCAGTGCCGTCTTCCCCATTTCCAAGCCACACAAGAACTTCGATAGCTTGGCGGTAAATATCACCCATCATAGCTACTTGATGGTTCTTTTCATCGACGCTCGACTGGTCTATGCAAAGCTGATCTATCCACAGCCAGGGTTCAGCGAGCCAGCGTGCCTCCGTCCTGGCGATTGCGTCGTTATTCCAGTGGTAGCTTAGCCTACCATTGTCCAAACTCGAAACCTGGGTTGCTGATTCCCGGTGCAGGAAGAAGTCAAATAGGTTGCCGCTAACTTCGACGGGCAGGTCGTTAATCAATATTGTGCAAGCGTAGCTGTTCTGGCCCCACATGTAAGAGACGGCTTTGTAAGGTGGTGGATTTTGCATCGGAAAGTGCTCCATGACGCAGTGCAGAAGGAAAGACTTAAACGGTGCTTTGTAGTCCGTGGGTTCGATTCTGAGCAGTCGGAACTCTCGCACATTGTAGTTCAGTTGGTCGTAGCCGAAGCGTTGGTCGGGTGTCAGCCTTTCTCCGTGCTCTCTTCGCTCCATTGGAATGCATATGGATGATCAGCATGGATGCGTTCAGTCAGGATGTGGAAGCTTAGTGGGTGGGTGTTAGGGTGCTGTAGAGATGATTTTGTATTCTCAAAGAGTGCCAGCTGCAGGGTGGCGCAGCCGCGGGGCATCGAGGCGCAGGGCGCCACAAGAGCCCGGTCTGATGGCCTAGCTAGCGATAGTGTTGAGCCTCTTGAACAACACCTCGATCTTACGAGCAAAATATTGTTCCCATTTCCAAGGAAAGGAAGGTAGGATAGCAGTTTAACTCAGTCCTGGGTACGACCATCGGGAATGCACAAGCATTAAGTACCGTCCGATATAGTCAACAGTCTCCTCCAGCCCAAATCTGCATCTGTCACCGCTATGTATCCTCCCTTATGTCATGTGGCTCGCATGAGCGTGATTCTGAGCCGTGACTCTTTCAAAAATCTTGACTTTGCTGCCTGAGGCGGAATCACTGGGTCTACAAACTACATGTGGTCCGTGCTAGCGCCTACTTCATAAGTGGGCATTCTTGCCGCCTAATCGTTCACGCCTCCACCACGTCTTGCTCCATTACCGCATCTGCCTTCTCATCATAGATTCATTCCTCCTTTCCTCTCCTTCCTCACCTCTGCAACTTGCGGGCTTTTGCGAATCGGGGCGAATCTGCGGTCGCCGTTTTCCTATTCTTATCGCTTATTCTTGCCCTACCTCACAAACTCACTGTTCCGCCACAAGGATGTCTTCGCGAAACAAGGGCAAGATTGGTGCCTCCCGATTCTACATGGAATGGTCAGGACACCCCATTGAAGACCTCAGAAAGTTCCATAACATTACCCTGCGCGATCGAACCGACAAGCCCGTCATCTTCCTCGCTGGCGATTCCTCGCTCGATAATAAAGCTTGGGTACCCAGCTCGGGTCCAGGCGGGGAAGAGCTAGGCATCGAAGTACCAAACATCTACTACCAAACACTTGACCGGCCGAGGCCAAAACCCGATGTTGCTTTCTGGATGAACCATATGTTGGGCGATCGCGCGACCTGTATCAACGCGGCAATCGAGGCTACATTGCTGCGACAACGCGATGACGAGTTGCTTCCACATGACAAGTTCATTCGCGATAAGATCCGGTCGAATGATATCCTCATTGTCAGTGTCGGTGCTAATGACATTGCGCTCAGCCCGAATGCGCAAACCGTTCGTCACATGCTCCAACTAGCCTGGATGACGCGGCGCTCATCCATCGAGAATGGCACTGCATCTTCGCTTTCGTACTTCAAGACACTCTTTGGAACAAAGATTCAAGACTATGTCACGCGTCTCACCTCTGTCACCAAGCCTCGCGCGGTGATTGTTTGCATGATCTACTTCCCTCTTGAGGCAAAGTACGGGCAGCAGAGCTGGGCGGACATGCAGCTTAAGATGCTAGGGTATAATCGATATCCTGCACAGTTACAGGCCGCTATCCGGAAGATGTACGAGATTGCGACCTGCGAAATCAAAGTGGAGGGAACGAAGGTAGTGCCATGCGCGCTGTACGAGTGTCTTGACTCCCAGACGGTGGTCGACTATACTGACAGAGTCGAGCCGAGTAAAGAGGGTGGAAGGAAGATGGCAGAGAAGTTCACGGCGCTGATAGACGGGCTCCTGCAAGACTCGAATGTTAAGGCCTTAGCATCATAGGGGCAGTTCCGCGAGTTTGAGGTAGTTATTCACTCTGATCGTTCACTACAACCCCTTGACACAACTCAGCCCTACCCGCCGCCAATTCCCGCCACAGTCGTGTTTGCCCCCGACTAGCAATTAACAACACTCCAAACTTCGCGCTACTGGCTCGAAGAGATCTCCACACCCGTAACCATCACCTCTTTAGCCTTGCCAACATACCATCACAACTATGCATTACCAGTCTCACGCAATGGATCCCACCCACCCTCTAATCACGCACGCATTTACGGCAGTAGTTACGGCACTTGCGACCTATGCTATCGTTACCAATCTACGCGACCAAGAAGAAGCCGCGCGAGAGACTCGACATGCGATCAAACGCGGCAACGACGAGGTCCACGCTTCCATTGCAAGACTCGAGAACAAAATGTGCAAGTGTTTCGACGTCAGCACATTTGAACTGAGGAAGCTAAAGCGCGAACTTCGGAGCAAAGACGGCAAGATCGATATCTCGGCGAAGAAGATTTCGGCTCTGCGAAGGAAAGCCGTCGACTTAGCTAAGCGCGTTCGACTCGCTGCGAAAAGCAATGCGGGGCTGCGGCGGTACATCAAGATCGTCAAAGACGTTGCGAAGTTGGAGTTGGAGGATGCGATGCATGGCCTGGTGGAGGAAAAGACAGATCTCAAGCGAAAGTTCGACGAGCTGCAAGAGCGATTCAATCGAGCATTGCGCGGCGGTGAAGAACGTAAGCGACGACACGAAGAGACCGAGGCCCGATTGCAGGAGGCACTGTTCAAGAACAAGGAGCTCACCAGCAAAAACGGGGAGCTCACCAACATACTTAGTGGACTTGAAGAGCAATTGGGGCAAGCGCGCCACGATGCAGAAGAGCACGGCAAGGATCGCGACGAGACACGATACCAGCTGTCTGAAGCACAAGACGAGAACCAAATTCTGCACAATAAGCTTGTCAAGGTGCAAGAACAGCTCAGCCAAGCACGACAAGACCGCGACGAGTACAAGCGAAGCGCCGATAATGCCGCAGCCTGCCTATTCGATCCCAAAGACGAACACAAATCCCTCAAGCGCATGCTCAGCGAAGCGCAAGAACAACTCAGTCAGGCACATGAGATCCGCGACAAGTACAAGGAAAGCCATACGAAGACTCAAACCCAACTACTCAATTTGGAGGGTGAACACAAAGCCTGCAGTTGGACTCTCCGAGAGGTGCAAGGGCAGCTCAACTATACTCAGCAAGAGCGCGATGAGATCAAGAATGATCTCCAAAAGATCCAGGTGCAACTTTCCGACACGGAAGATGAGAGCGAGTCCCTACGTACGAAATTAGATGAGACGACAGAGAACCTGGACCTAGCTGAACAAGACCGTAACGTTATCCGGAAAGACCTTGACAACACTCAAATGCAGCTGCTAGACGCAAAAAGTGAGAGCGAAACCTTCCGAACTAAGCTCGTTGAAGTAGAAGAACAACTCAGTCAAGCAAAGCAAGACCGTGATGCTTGTCAAGAGGCCCTTGATAAGGCCCAGGTGCAACTATCTGATGCACAAAGTCAGAATGAAACCTTTGGCACGAAGCTCCACGACGCCGAAGACGGCCTCGGCCGAGCTCAACGGGAAGCTGATGGATACAAAAAGGAGCGTGATGCAGCACAAAACGAGTACGAAGCGATCCTTACGAAGCTCAATGAGGCTGAAGAGAACCTGAGCCGAGCTCAACACGCCGGCGAAGAGTACAAGAAAGAGCGCGACGCTTTCCAGCAGGAAGTTCAGCAGAAGGAAGATGCTAGGAAGAGCATGGTGGACAAAGCGGCGGACGCGCTTGAGGACGAGCTTCTGGGAAAGATTACGGATCTGAATGAGAAAGTCAAAAAGACTCGGCGCGATGCAGATGCATACAAGAAAGAGCGGGATGATGCGCAGAAAGACACTCGCACTCAGACAGAAGCAAAAGCAGCGGTAGAGCAAAAGTTGGCGAAGGCCTTGGACGACACTATTGCACGCCAGAAAGAGCGGGATGAGGCACATGAAGCTGCACAAAAAGAGCATGAAGCGAAGGTTGCGGTCGAAAAGAAGTTTCTCAAGGCCCTGGACGACAACATTGTTACGCAACAAAGCCTCTCAGACCTCGCCACCAGCTTGGACGCGGCCAAAGTCGAGAACACAACCCTTGAAATAGCAATCGCCACCCTCCAGAGCAGCTTCAACGTGCTCAAGGCTTCCGAATGCAAGGCTCGCATGAAAGCGGAGTCAAGAGAAGGTGCCTGCGAAGTCTTTGCTAGTGACTTGCACGATATCCTCGAGGTACTCGGTGGCATAGCCTTCGACTTTAGCGCCACTCAACCAATAGTCGGCTGTAGCGCCAGTATCAGAAAGCTCAGCCAGACCATCAAAATGGCAGTCCGTGAGATGTGCGCTCGTTGCGTCACTGCCATCAATGCGTATCGTAAGAAGAAAGAAGAGGAGACGCTCATACTGCTGAGCGAGCGCGAGTCTGAGGCCACTCGCTTCAAAGAAGAGCGAGACCTTGCGCGAAAGGTGGCTATCGGTACGGAAAACCAGCTCCAGGAGATGAAGAAAGAGCGGAACGCAGCGCGCACCGCAGTACAAGACATGAAGAAGCAACTCGACGACATGACCGAAGAGCGCGACGCGGCACGCACCGAAGTCCAGGACCTGACGCAACAGCTCCACGAAACGACAGAGAAAGCCCGTATCCTAAAGTCAGTCCGGGAGGAGAAAACAAAGCAACAGGAGCGTCTTTGGTATTACCGCAGCCAAAACGACGAATACCGCCAGATAATCGAACGCCTGCAGAAAAATCTGGTCAATACGAGCGGCACGCTGCTTCCGACTCCGATGTCTTCACCAAAACTCCTACACCGTAGGTTCGACAGTTTCCCATCGCCTTCACATTCAGTGTCAACCTGCAGCGATGGGAGTCCGTCGCCTATCACGCCTGCGCGCCATCGCGTGTTTAGTGCAGCGAGCACTAATCCCCCCGGCGTGTTGTCGCCAAATGTGTTGTTTCGCCGCAGTTGGTCGTCACCATTGACGGCTTCGTCACTGCAGATTGAGGATTGCGAGTCGGAGAGTGTGTCGAGCGATCAGGAGTCTGGAGAGAAGCACTAGCATGGCTGAGGGAGTAGTTTAGCGTGCCGGAATGAAATGGGGTTGGGGGCTCGGCATGGTTTCCAGTTGAACGCTCGTGGGCTAATCTACCTCTTTCAACCGCCTTTCTCACTATCAACGTTTTATCAAGTTGGTACGTGTCTTATTCATGGAGTGTTTTCTGGGAGGGTATAGAGTTGTTTCATTGTGTTGCCGGTCGCGAATCTTGAGCATTAAGCATACAAGCAGCCATTTGAAGATGGATGTTGCATCATACCCCAGCCATCGCCAGTAGGGCAGTGCAGGAATCAGATAATAGGATGCCGAACATACTGCCTATTGCGAACCTTCTTGTAGAGCTCTCTGAATCTGGAAGAGGGTGTCAGTCTGAACTATGTCCTTGAAAGTCCGAGCAGCACTCACGGCATCACCACTTTGAAATACAGCTTATTCACTGTGATCCTCCATTCCTCTTCGGAAATTGAGTTATCGCAAGGCTCCGCTAAACAGAATTGTATCGCTTCTTTCAACTGTGAGACTTCCGCTGCATCGAGATTAATGCCACTGTTGCTGCTGTCGATTGCTTTTTCAACTAATCGGAGAGCTGCTCGGACGGAAAGTCGAGATCTTTTTGTGGGAGGACCAGCGGGTGACGGATTCATTATCAAGATATCAATTTCCGTGACGCAAAAGTCCGCAATTTGTATACCAATGATGTAGGTGCTCAGGAAAACTTCAAGAAGAAGTAGTCCGAGTCTCCTAATCGGCTGGAAGAAGGCACACCCCAGGTTACCGTTGCGGGAACACCACGAGTGTGCTTCGTTGCCATCCCACACTTCCCGAGGGTCTTGGGGATTTCTCCACGACGGAAATTGGTGATTCGCACCGACAAGATCTAGTCCATAGTCCTGTACCATTCGCGACGCACCTATTAACAATCGTGTGATTAGCGCGATGACCAATGAGATGTCGGAGTAACGACGTGAACTGGGCACTACTGCATATTTCTCGTTTTCATACGTACCGGTTGAGGAGTAACCATGCTGCAGTCTGCAACCGCATATTTCAATGAACAATTGTGTCCGTAAGAGGAGCAAGCATGCTTGGCTCGATTCAAAGCAAAGATGCAACGTCGAAAGGGCACCTAAGGCAAGGCCCGGTGGATCAAGTCTCTTTTGTCGGCGAAGGTAAGACGGTGGCGCAGCCATCGAAAGCCAGTCCTTGTGATTTTTTCTATCTCTTGTTAGGTCCGGCTTCGGTGAGCACGGTGAAAGACGAAATTTCTGATGTTGTGTCACAAAATCGCAATGAAGGGATTGGGTGCTCCTCAAACCGCCGAGTAGACCTCGAAACGCAGCTTCGGGATTCTGATGGAGGTCACTAGAATCCTCAATCCTTTTCACGAGTACGCAGGTCACCGAACCCGGTCCGTTTGGTTTATTCTTTCGAATCAATAGTCTTAGGCGCAACGCACCAGTTGCGGCTATTGCAGCAACTTGGGCGGCTTCAATCTCTTCGCGTCTCGCGGTCAGGGCATCGAAGATATCGAGGTCCAATTCGATGTCGAGACCAACGAATGTTTTCGAAGCGTCGTGGAGCTTATTGAAATCCCCCTGCAGTGTTTTCGCTATTCTAATCAGGTAGAAGAGGTTTTGGGTATGATACACAACGCTGGGGTTACCGAAGGGCTCGTCTGTACCGAACAACTCTGTCTTCTGCTTCGTCCAACCAACGTCAGCCGTGGTCTGGAGTCTTTCAAGAATGCCCGGGAACTGATCCTTAAGCTGTTTGAGATAGTCCTTCTTTTTCCATATCTATCTGAGTTTCTTGATGGCCTTTTCGGATATGTGCTGTTTTTCGGGTTCGGGCATTCCATCCCATTCCGCTTCTTTGAGGTTGATGAAATACCCCAGTTCCTTACGTATCTTCTGGAATAGTTCGTTCAAGAGCTCATATTGGTGCTGGATTGACCGTGTTCTCTCTTTTCCCCAAAGCAGCTCGAGACAAGCGTGATTTGTATGTTCGGAGATGTACCTATTCGAAGAACGAGGATTAGCGCATGGATGCGAGCATCTTTAGTCTCATAGCCAAGGGCATGGAATCCAGAAGTTATACGAGGGTTCAACCCGATGTCAAGGTTCGAAGCGCATACCATTTGTGTTTCCACTTTTGAAGAGCATCTCTGTGCCATTGGAAGTCGTGCATCAAGTTCCAAAAATCAGATTTGAAAGACTGGCTGGTCTTCAAATCGTTGTGCACCAGCTGTACGCCTGTACGCAACATCCCATACCAGCCAATAGCGCCCATGAGTATGACAGCGATGGAGACCCCTGCGGGTATGATCGGTTCCGGCATCGTGTCTTGAGAGCGTCGAGGAATGAGGGATGTGGCATGAAAGATCGGGAGTTGAAGTGGGAGTCCCAAGGCTGGGAGCGACCTCTTTCAGGTATGGCCTAGCAGGCGTCAGCGCGAGTGCACCCGTTGCATGCTGGTGTAGTTTCGTAGTTCACAACCATCCACACCAGGGCATACCTTCCGCAATTGCAAAGCCAGGGTGATCCTACCGACGCAGCGGTGCTTGTAAGGGGAGAAGGGTCGCTGAAGCCAGCTTTGCTCCATCCCCGCCTGGTTCAGCTGGTGGCGCACGCCAAGACCATCCCATCTGCGCTCAGCTGCCTGCCCCTCCATCGCAAGCTGTCAGGCGTCTTTCACCGGCCACATCCTCATCGTGGTTTTTTGCATATATACTCTCGGCTCTGGGAAGACTCCATCGAGTTGACTTCCAAGTCTGCTCACACCCGCGACGCCGTACGTGTATGACGTTCCCGGGCCGCCAAGGGTCCAGCCTTCGGACGTGATGGAGGCACCTCCCAACGCACAAGCAGGAACTCACGCAGCAAGCACGGTGAGCTTTACGGAAGACGCTGCCATACTCTCCGTGGTGAATGGTTCGATGAGGGCCGACATACCACGACAGACAAGAGTGGAGGATCGAACTGTCAGAGTCCTGGCAGATGTTATGGATCCTGGAATCGATCGCGAGCCGAGCCTTTACGCGTCCGAAGCCTCTTCCGAACCGTCTATTCACTCTCAATTTCCAGCATATGATAAAATGGCGGGAAAGAGGCCAACTCAAGAAGATGAAACAAACTTGTTAAGTCAGCCAGAGGTTACGTTATCCACTGTACTCCAAAAGTTGGACGCCGCACTCGAAAGAACAAAGACTTTGATCAAGTTTTTGGCTGTAGGGACCTGGCATTCAGATTTTTTGCATCGCGTTCCTGAAGACGAACTTCGCGTATCCATCCGTGATGGTGTTGTGACCATCACAGGACTTGTCCAGGATTATATCCTAAAGCCCCTGGAGATTTGGCAAGCCAAAATAAAAAGACCTGGACCTACATTTCCACTCAGCGACTATCAACTACAACAGCGCGATAAGATAAAGCAATCTCACAATGACGAACTGAGACTCTTGATTGAGGAGCTCAACCAAATAAATGGTTGGATTGATACGGAGGGTGGCCACCGTGCGCCACGCCTGTTGTATGAGTCTGAGATCACCCTGGATTACAACCCCCTGCGCGAATTCGAAGCCGTTCAAATTGCCCAGACTCGGCACAGAGTATCTGGGCTCGTCCTCCGCAGCCCCCACGTATTACGTACCTTGTATGTTGCCGATGAGGAACGCGGACGCTCACAGCCTAGCATGCGAGTCCTTTGTTTCGGTAAGCCCCCGATCGTGCTGCATCAGTATTCGACGTTAGCTGATGCGTAGTGCAGATGGCGGCGGTGTGCGCAGTCTCTTCAGCCTCTTTGTTTTGAGAGACTTGATGGAGCGCGTAAACCTACTTTATTCCGATTCCGCTGCAGAACGTAATTGAGTTGATCCATTGACTCGTGTGCTCCTCTCTGACGATCATAACAGAAGAAATACTCAAGCCTTGCGACGTTTTCGACTTCATCTTCGGATCAAGCAGCGGGGGGTGAGAATTCATGGCCTGTGTGATGTATCTTTTGCTGAATTATTGATAGACTGGTCGCAATAATGCTTGGTCGTCTAGAGATGACCGTAGAAGACTGCATTCTTCGGTTCTCCGCCTTTGCGGAAGACTTGCCTAGGCACTCCAACCCTATCCGACACAAGTTGAAATCATCGCGACGGAAATACAGAGAAGACCGCATCAAGACAACCATTGATCGCCTCATCGGAGATTTCGATCCTAATTCAGGACCAAATAAGTGGAGACGGAATCTTTTCGCTTCGTCGGACATACGCAGTAAGGTGTAAGTGTCACGCCTTGCTATCGCATGCTATTAGTAATCTTAGCCTAGAGGAGTAGTGGCCTACGATGTGACTACAGAGTCTGTACATCTGTTCCGGACATATGACCGCCGCGTCCGGTGCAAAATAACGCACTCGGAGCTATTATGCCTTCGAAAGGCAGGGCCACGCAACTCTGGATTCCTGAGGGCGAACCCCAAAATGTCGATGAGGATATTAAATCAAACCAGAACCCCCAGGGCAAATCTGCGTCGATCCCATCTTTTGATTCCTCCATTCTCATGTGGGAGGTTGCCCTAGCAACGCTTGCAGCCCCGGGCTACTTTCCTCCCGTACAGCTAAGTAATAAGCACGTCTTTGTGGATGGTGGCCTGTCTGCTAACAACCCAACACTTCTGGCCATGGAAGAAGCGTTGACTGTCAACACCACAAGCGATTTGTGCTTGGTTAGTATTGGGTCTGGAATCAAACAGAATGACGCCGAAAAATATGTTTCAGAGCAACGCTCCTTCAGAGAACTGCTCAAGAGGATGAACAGTCCAGCCACACAGAATGAGTTGACGCATGCTCAAGTTTCTCGACTTGTCAAGCTTACCAAGCGAGAATGCGGCTACTATAGATTCAACACTTCCGACGGGATCGGAAAAATACCCCTCGATGAATGGGACCCTTTTAAGCTTGGAAAGTCGCGTCATTGGCAGAGCACCGTGGAGCAGATCGAGGAAATCGCCAAAAATTGGCTAGCAAGACCAGACGTGTCGGCATACATGCGCGAATGTGCACTCAACATTGTGAAATGCGACGAAACAAAAAGCGCTGGTCCTGGTAGAGAAGAAGAAAGAGGGAAGGTATCGCGAGAAAAACCTACAGTCCATTTTCCCGCCTCATCTGCTGTGCTTAATATCGGTGAGAATGACGGGGACAGTAAAACCTCGACCTCTCATGCATGGACCGCCGCGCGGAAGGCTACCAATATCGCCCACCCCCGAGTTCTTTCGGGACAGGAGAGCATCAGCATTTTAAGCTCACCGTCAAACCTCCCTCGCTATCGCCTCATACGATATCAGCCTGAAATCAACAAGTTTCGCCTCAAAAACATCCGTGACATCGATTGTGAGTAATTAAAACCTTCACTCTTCGGCAAAGACCATTCTAATCACTGCCTTAGTTCATACTGGATTCTGCGTGCCGTTGCCTAGTATCTCCAGTCAACTCATATGGCGTTATGGGGATCGCTCCTGGCGTGAGCGCCGATCCATAGTCAGGTGGCTCGATGGCAAAGTTGATCTGAGGAAGGACTTGCCCAGGAAACTGAGGTTATATGCACTTCTCGGCATCGTACGGATGATTTATGTCGCTGGTGATTATTCTGATGACCAATTACTGCAATTCGTCTGCGGTGGAGACCGTACATTACATTCGCAATCTGAGGATCATAGAGACGTTGGATACGACGCAACCTCGATGTCTGACCCTCATAACCGGCCATTTGGAAGTCGAACGCTGCGGCATGGTACCAACGCATGAGCGAGCCGCGAGTGTGGATGAAGTTGATCAAGTCAGACAATACCCAGCAATACTAGTGCCGGCAACGTTATACAACGCTCAAGGCCATCAAGTGCTGGTGCAGCCGAAACGGAAGCTGAGACTTAAGACTGTAGGGAAACCACCCCGCTATCCACATATACCGCAAACGTACTGGTGATGAAGGCTTGAAAAGGTGGACGAATGCCATAATCTAGTTGCGACTTTGGCCCTGTTGGATTGATTTCTAGTCGCGAATCTCCTTAGCAATGCTGGTCCCTGTCAAGCACATATATATTTAATGTCTATATCTGTTTCCCACACGATACTACAGTTCGAACTGGTTGGTCTGTTGTGCAAATTTACGCGTTCATTACCATTCACCTTTGCGGCTGTCGAGGAGGCAATCCCGGAGCAGAGGGTAAGGGGGCGTCTTACATAATTGAGACCGTTTGTGCCTATTGTTCTCTCTTCTAATTTCTTGGGCCTCGGCCCTAAAGCTGGTTCACTAACTTGCCTAGCATCTATCCAGAGCAGCGACTCCTACCGATCTCTGTTCATTGAGTACTATAACGCGTTTCATGCATTGCCCTAGTCCTCACCACGCTGATAGAAAACGGTTGAAGACGCACAATATCTATACGTTTCTATCGATTCCCAACCGGGCTACGGAACAATGCAGCTACCATATGGTAACTGACGAATTGTTCAACCAAGCGAGAACCGCGTCTTCCCTCATACCCGTCTTCTGTGACACTGTCTCTTCTGCCTCCCCATCGTCACGCGTAAGGCCTCCCCAGGGGCCTTCGTTTATTCTATGCCTTTCACAGTATGATGTTGGTCATGGCGAGTTCATCAACCTCACCATCCATGACACAACCCCCTTGAAAATTCGCTTCATCATAGATACGAATAAGAACCCAATCATCGACATCCGTCTCTTCATCAGCGATAAGAGCAAAACGAGCCAGTACTCCCGGGACCTCAGGCTGCCTAGGAGGAAACCTGGCGCCTCCGTATAAACCCTCGGCTGCTGCAAGGTATCTCGGGTTCCCGATACCAGTCATCGATACGCGTTTAATAGTCTCCAATGTTTCCTTGGATACGTTGCCTAGGAGGTTGACGACTCCCAGTTGCTTCTTATCTTGTGCCACATATTTGGCGGGAGGCTCTGGTTGATCGGACCGCTTAGATTTGGCCAGATCTTCATCAGTCTCGACCTTTTGGCGCTTTGGTGATGGTTGATCCAGGGATAGCGCGTTAACTCGCTTTGCTATCCTATCTATGGATCTAGCGGCTTCTCCAGCAGGCATTAGAGTTGTTGTTGCGTTGTTCTGATCCCAGAACTCATGCATGCCGGGGCGAGGGAGGCATTCCGAGGGATGGGCCCACCTGCGGCGCTTGGGGGCATGAGGACACGCTCCTTGAGCTGGCGAAGTGGGAGGAGTGCAATCGCTAGGCGCTTGGCGCTTCATGCCTATAGCGCTTCCGTCAGTTATAGGTATCATATATGCATGAGGTGGAAAGAAATACCAGGCTTCAAGTTTCCAATGTTCAGGGTGACATTTCCGTATGGTTGGAGTTCGCTAGTGGAAATGGAGCGACTCACGGGGCGGGATGACTTATCCATTGTGGAGACAAGGGGCGTGACTATACGAGAATCAGGACCGAGATCGACGTTCGGAGGTTGGTAATGGTATAATTAGGGGTTGCCAACACCGTTGGTTGGATTTGTAAGAGGAGCTTTCCAAAGCAACTGTGCGATAAAAACAGTCAACGCGTCACGAACTTCGCTCTCGGGCTGCTTTCACTGCTCGAAAGTTACATTGGAGGCTTTGTTTCGACTGTTATGGATACGTGGTTACTCGGCAATTCACTCCCATTCTGTAGCCTACATGACCTTGCCGAGATAGTTTCAGAGCCTCACTTTCTTGACGCCAGGCTACACACATGATCCCCCGAAGTTGAATGTTCCATTGCTTGTGAAATACATCCGCGTCTCCTTGGCTATTGTTTCCTTTCTCACTCATCCTCACGAATAGGGTCCTGCTCAATATCGGATGGACTTCCCGAGTCCTCTTCCTCCACATTCTCTTCCTGAACTTCGACTTGCTGAGACGGCCACCTACATTCATTCTCGTATTCCGACTCTCCAGTAGCCCTAGTCCCCGCGCCTCCCTCGTTGCGATTGCCATGAGGATCCGCTGCGGATTCTGCCGGCACGCTGGAAGGTGCGATAGACGTTCCTTGCCCCCCGTCGTAGTTGACAGGTATTCCGAAACCGTAACTTTCCAATCTAGTGTCTTTGAGCTTCCTAGTGTCCGTGCTCAATCTTATAAGCGGAGTAGACTTGTACGGCTTTTTCTGTGCAGCAGGGTTCCCGCTATTCAAGGACCTAGAGCGTTTTCCGCCACCCCTGCTGCCTCTCGTTCCCTACTCAAGCGTCAGATCAGTCCTTGGAAAGATAGACCATCGGTTTCAGGATTGCCCATACTCACCTGGTCTTCCGGTTCTACACCTAGACCACTCAAGACACCATCCAGCGCATGTCCCACATAGTTGGGAGCTTTCTTGCCATCGTTTCGAGATGATCGACGGAGAGGTCCCGCTGGCTTTTGACTTGTAACGTCTTCTCCAGACTTTCCACTTGCATTATCACGCGCTCTTTTACGAGCGCCAGCATTTGCCTCCGGTTTGGGATTTTGATCTTCTCCAACACCTCGATGATTTTCGCGCTCATCTTCGCCATTCTCTTCGACCTCCTTCACATCAGACTTTTCGTCTTGTCAGGCATCGTAGTATCTGCTTGCGGCGGCTGATTTTGATCGTCCGATTGCAGTACAACATTTGTGTGTCCTTGCGGGGCACAACAGCAGAGTAGATTTGATATTCGTGCTCATCAAAGTGCGTCTGTAGGCTCTGGAAGTGGCGAGTTGCGTCTTGGCGTCGGCTACTTTGACCAGCTCCTTGCAGTGCATCGAATAATCGAAAGGCCTCAAGTGTTTGTGGGTTATTTTGATTGACCATCGGATCTCTCTGAAGAGAGATTCGCATTTCTCGGGCGCGTTTCAGAGCGACTTCACAGTAACTGTCTGCCGGTATAGCGTCGTACAGATGCTTTTGAATAGTCATGTCTGGCTCCATTTCGACGTGAGGTTTGTAGCAAGGCGTGCAGGCGTGGCTTCTTCCAATTACTAGGTAACTTGTATGAAGATGTTTACGTAGCTTGGCTCAGATGATTCAGGATGAAGATTATGTTGCAACAGAATGTTAGTCACTGAGCCACGGTTGCATAATGTTGTATCAAAGTTTGTTTAGTTATGTCCTGGACAAGGAGAAAACAGCAAAGCACATACACGGTTCAGTTTGCAAGATTTCTGCAAATTTATAGATACTAACACCGGGTCACATGGTGACATAGAGATGTTTGAAAATACTCCAAACCTTTGTGAAGAGGGTATAGCGCCGAGAGGTCTCGAAACGGTGAAATTGTGAGTGGCTAGAAGATTCCAAAGTTTCAGCAAGGGCTTGATGCTCGCTAGGAAGTCCATGGGGCCGCAAGTAACGTGCTTTTGTGACCGGGCTATGCACGTGACTTTCCATTCACTGCTTGGCATACTTCATCAACTTCATCTCAGCAGTCGCGAATACGCTCTAAAGCATGCCTGGAGTCCTAATCTGTCATTCAAGTAGGCCAGCTGCGATCTGCCCCCTCATTACAACTAATACACGTCTCGTGGTCGCGCCTACTCCAAATGCCCTACCGCCTTCCCAAATCGTGAGTCAAGCCTCCAAACTACAACACATGACCATATTCTACAAGCCCCAGTTACATCTATCTCATACGTAAGCTACCTCTTCTTCTTCGACTCCTCATCATGGATGAGATCCTCGTCAACATCAGATAGAGGCGAGAGACTCGGGAATTCTGGGTCGCCTTCTTTGTCTTGAGGGGAACCGTCATCCATAGAGACCCCCGGGTCCGGTACCGCGTCTTGAGAACGGCGTTCTGTAGAAGCTGCAGTAGAAGATGTTGCGTGCTCGGTATAGCGGTCATTTCCTCTAACCGTGCGGGTCTCAGCAGCGCGCTCCTCGCCAACGTCCGGTAAGTTATTGAGAGATTGTTGACGTTTCCCCGTCTTTAATTCAGCGTCGAAGAATTGAGCTATTGCACGTTGCTCCTTGTTCGTGGATAGTGGAATCTTTGGGTGACTAGACGTAGTAGGGCCTTGAGTTGGAGCAGTATCGGCGCGTGAAGAGTCGGGTTGATGTCCTTGGCCAACGGCTTGCCGCTTGCTGTCTCCAGTGAACTCATCATGGTCTGCATCTGCCAATGACCGCTTTACGCCATGCCTATCCTGAGGGTGGTGGACTGGGCGACTTGAAAACATGCCTGCGCTCTTCTTGGCGGAGTCCTTGTACGTATAGGGCTGGGTGGGTTGTCTCTTTCGGCTTGATCGGCGGGGTATGGCCTCATCATCTGGAAGATGCTCTGTGGTCGTTGCAACCTCAACTACCTCTTCATCGTCATTTTTCGTGCCAGCCACATCCCCAACATCTAGCACAATATTTTCATCCGCATCATGGTTGACCTCTCCATCAATTCCCACATTTTTATCTGGCCCTTCCATTGGTGAGCCCTTCATCTCATCGAATGGTTCACCCAAATCGTCTTCCCAACCCATCTCATTATCTTCTGGCCCAGGGTCTCTACGGCGGTTCCGGTAGAGATTTTCTCCATTCGCAATGTAATAGTCTCTCAAGTCCCCGAAGAGTTTTGCCGCTTCATCACCGTAATCTTCGTCATCAACTCCAAGCATAGACTCCTCGATCCCGTCAAGCTGTGTCAGGATGGAGTCGCAAGGGTCCTCTAGTTTATTCACTGCACCGTCACAGAAGAGACTATCTCTTATCCTGGCAATGCGCTCACGAGCATCGCTGCTTGGGTCACGAGGATTGAGCTGTGTGGCGAACTCTTTCTGTAGAGTCTCACGCGAAGAGCGTTTCGTGGTTGTTCTTTGGTCCCGTATAGTAGAGGTCGTCGCTGGTGGCATACGAGGCTCCACGAGATGCCGAGGTGCAGAGCCCGGTGAACGAGCTCTTACAACGTGCCTTCGCGCAATATCCACATCGAGTTCCTGGCTGAGAAGCCACCTTAGTCCGCCCAATTTATCCTGGGCCAGACTCCTTCGCATGGAGAGCCAAAGTTCTGGGAATAAACTCATAACGGGTAGGAGTACGCGTCGGTCCTCCGGAAGACTGTCGTTACGGTTGAGCTGCCGCCGCAGTGTTTGGACGAGGTCCTCTCGAACATGATGAACTAGTGATGGTGGCATCAGCCTGTTGTTGATGAGGGCCTGGAAATCGAAAAGGTCTTGGTAGATGGCGATCAGTAGAATTGGGTCGCCATTTGGGTTCGAGCTGGCCAGGTTGTGGAGACTATTGCTGATCTGCGAGCGAAGCGTTCTGAGATAGGCTTGGTAATTGTTGTTGAGCAGGATGGACTGCTGATCGTTTGAAGGTTTAGCCATGCTTTCAGAAGAGTGATTCCATTAGAAGGTCGTAGGAATGGTCTGATTCCGTATGTGTGAGACTGTGCCGGCACGAAGAGTTCTTATGGTGCCTTCCCTTATCTTAGATTTTGTTTGACACTAGCATACAGAAGACGCACCACAAGAATTGAAACAAACATAGTGAGTTTGCAAATGGCTTACTTTGTTATCAATTTGATGTTTCTAGGTAGATCGAGAACACGACCAAGAAGCTCCCCCAAGGCGTTCACACGCATGATGATGATGAGTTGGTTATCAAGATGTTGTAGGAGGTGATTTCGTTGCTACTAACGACGAGACACCATTAGACCTCGCTACCAAGCTACAAAAGAGCTTATCCAAGACCTATGCATAAACTCCATAGACTGCTCCCTAACTTCGTTCTTCCTCTCCTCTTAACTCCGTCGCCGATGCACAAGCTCCTACCACCCGATTTTCCCACCTTCATACGCCTCCCACATCTTAAACTACCCTTTACATTCCCACGACAACCTAGGCAGCTCTTCGACTAGCTAAATCAATTCGTGCGTGTTTCCACCACTTCCTGAAGACGGACTGTCATGCTTGTGCCCAGACCTACTCTCCGCAACCGACGAGACGGACAAGCGAGAACGGATTCCCACACAGCGCTGGCATTCTTCATCTTCGCTATCCAGCCAAAGGGATGACGAGGCATCGGATAGCGGAGAAGCTAGGAGAGACTTATCATCCTCCGAGTACCCAAGGTCCATGGCGACGCGGTGAAGCTCCGGCGACGACAGTGGAGTCGAGAGCGGAGATGTAGGCGGCAGGACGTCATCTTTCAGGCTGACGAAGGCCGCGGCAATACGGTCTAGCACTGGTGTCGATGGCGGACTGGACAAAGGAGACAGCGGCGGGGAACTGTCGTCCAAGTCGATGAAAGTCTTAGTGATCCGGTCGAGAACGGGGGTTGACGGCGAAGAGGAAAGTGGCGATCGTGACGGAGAGTCGAAGAACTCTGCAGCGATGCGGTCCAGGACTGGTGTCGGTGGTGCGGATGACAAGGGGGAGAGTGGGGGAGAACCGCCCGAGTTGCCTGCTGTGTCTCCTAGGTTCGGCGACGAGGAATGCATGGAGCCGGCATCTGAGGGATCTTGATGGCTGTCCATTGGCTTCGTGACCATCTTGTGATGTTCGGTTGGTAACATCAAACTTCCCATAAGGGATGATTTGGTGGCCCTTCGAGCCTGAAGGGAGGCGGTCTTTTGGTCGTTAGAAGTCATCGTTGATCTGTCGCTGACTCGGTTGGGTTGGATTAGTGTTGGGGTTAGGATATGGGTTGCTTGAAGCTCCTATGTACTCAGTGGAATCGACGTAGTTAATTAAGAAGGGTCTTAGGTAAACCCTTCACTAAAGGGGCCACCTTTCATCCCCCGGCCCTGCGGTGCAAGTCGTTGCTCTATCATGGGTGGAACGCAAAGTGACAGAAAACATTGTGTTATTACATCCCTACTTCAAATCAGCCCGCTTGCTCTCAGCCAAACTCTCAACTCACCAACCAGCTCCGAACCAAATTCAGAGAAGCCCCAGTTTTCGTCGCGCATAGTCCCACGATACCAGCGACACTTTCGCCTTCATAGCCTCAAGCGTCCAAACACCCGTCCCAAAGCCGGCCAGAATATGTTTCGGTGTTGGAAGTTCCACGATGAGAGACCTGGTAGCGTCCTGCGTAGTGTCAGATCATATTCCATTCACACGACGCCGGCGATCATACAGCTCTTCCTCGTCACCTCCAGATACCACAATGTCCGCCTCTGCCTCGTCTGCAGTCATCTCCCTCTTCTATGCGGCTTTCGTGGCCCTAGCCGCCCTAGCTACCGCCGCTGATTTCGTCTTCTTCTCATGCATGTCTGCGTCTAACCGCGTGCTCCTTATCGCGCCCCTCCCCATTGCAGGCGGCCACTTTCCCTCCCTCCACAGACGCCTCCGCTCATAGCCCACATACCCGTATTCGTCTCGCTTTAAGTTGATCCGCGGCTCCGCATAGTCAACCTCCAGCGGTCGTAAGTGTCCCGTCCCTTTCTGGAAGACGTCATCTGACGCGCGAACCCGACGCGTGCCTTCCACAACAGCGATCTTGATTTTTGCCTCGTCCAATATTTCTTGAGTAAGCACTTGGGATGGGATGTCCTCGACGAGCATTCGAATGGCGTCGTTGTAAATTTCAACAATGCGGAGGATATTAATACCGGGCATGCTGTTCTTATCTTCCCCGCCAAGCGGATGCGCTTTGCGGAACTCCTTGAGCTGGAAAGATAGCTTGACAATGCCATCTTGCCAAGGTGTCTTGCTGTTCGGGTTGACGTAGAATCTTCGTGGTGGGATGGCGGAATCTGCGCTAGAGGAGTCGCTATCACTATCACTATCGCTATTAGTGTCGCTGTCGCTTTCAATGTCCGTTGCGGTTTCGGTGTCATCGGCGGAAGGGTTGTGCGTGGTTCCGTAGAGGTAGCTGTGGACTTTCTCGTCGAGAGATAGCCTGTTCTCTGGGATATGGTAGCCGTTGCTGTAGGGGTGGCTGCGCTGCATTGCTACTGTTCGCGTCGAGCGCGGCTTCTGTAGGTGTTAGGGTGAAATCGAGCGTATTGTAAATGTGACGTCGCTAGCTTGCCTTGTATCTTTCAAGTAGTTGGTCGGGATTCAATGTTGTCGGAGCTGGTTGCAACCTCCAAAAGATAAATAACAAAGTGAAGGAGAGGCGGTCGCCTACCGTTTGCACCAGGGTGGGATCACAAGGCCGCGAACATCACTGCCGAGGGACCATAGGGCGGGGGAAATGGTGGCGAGTTGTATAACAGAGATGGAGGTTGTAAAAGAAATTGAGAATACTTTGGGGCGGAAACTACGTCACGTGGTGATCGCTCGAGCGGCGCATTGAAACGCGTTGTAGCCAAACAGTCGACACCATTGTTTACCATCATCCAGGTGGCTGTTTACTTTCACTATATCTGCCATATTCCTTCTAGAACATCAAAGAGCCAGATATCTTATCAACTCCAGGGCTCATCCCAAGCTCGGCCAGGCAATCACGACCACAGCGTACCCTTGGGCCACGGCACTTTCCTTCGCTTGCGAGGTGTCTATCTCAAGTCAGCATCTTTCTTCCGCACTTGCCATCTTCAGAATCATATCTAACCTGCTCCCACTCGAACTCGTCATCATCAGCTTCGTCGATGCCCATTCGCTTCCGCTTCGGTGGTGTCTACTATCAGTCAGTACATATTCCATCACATCCACCATCTCCTCCGTAACCACTTACAGGCTCTTTGACCCGGAAATTGTCCTCTTTGACCTGCACATCCATCACCCGGGCCAAAGTCTCATCATCGTCCCCATACCCAGCAATAGGCGCATCCACCCTCGATATGGGACGGCCATAATCAGGAAGAGGCTGCCGAGACGCTGGGCCCGGCTGACCGCTGCTCGCCCACTTTTGCTCTAACGCAAGCCGAACGGGATGTTTGCCCCTGCGCTGCAGAGGAGCCGTGGAGACACGCCCCGGACCGGGCACGTCTCCAACAGAAGGTGGTGAGGGTGTCCATGAAGAGGGAGCTGCGTTTCGAGCCAAGGGGACCAAGGACGGCGCTGCCGTACGGCTCGGCACGCCCTTACGTCGACGGTCTGCTGCTGTGGTCTTGTACGTGCGCTCACGTGAGAAGACAGCTGTCTTTGCGAGGCGAGATGGCGGGACTGGGGCGCGGTTGCCGGGCAGCTGTCCGACTTCTGGGGTGTTCGAGCGGCTGCGGATTGTGAGAGAGAATGCGCGGCCGACACCGGCGGCGGGGATCTCCACTGATGGGAGGATCGATGGGGTGAGCGGCTCCATGGTTGGAGACTTGGGCTCCCGATGATGAGGTAGTGGTGGTAGGGCGGACGCCCTCCATTTGGTGAGCCCACTGCCGCTGGTGGTCTGCAAAATGTCAACCTTGTCCCCTCTACTTGCAAATTCGATTGTGGGTGATAACATACCTTAGGCCCTTCCCCCTGGCTCTTTCCAGCACCAGCACCCTCGTGACGCTCGACAGTAGCATACACATTAAACTTATCTTCCCCAGCACCTGCTTCCCCCACTCCAGCACTCACTTCCGGCTCTTCCGAATGCGCCCTTCCCACACCCATCCAACCAGGATACCCATTATATATCCCCACCCCCTGCAAATCTCTCCCCGTCGCCGCATTCTCGCCCACCATCCACCGAACCCACCCCCTCCCCTCGATCCACACGCGCTGGCTCCGCCCCGGAAGACTCCCAAGAGTACTAAAACCCATACCGTCAACATGAACAGCTCGCTTTGCATGCTTATCTGTCCACTCCGCCGCCAGCTCAGGTGGATACTCACCAAGCCCGATGTCAAAGCGCAGCCAGCTCGGGACCTTTATCCTAAGCTTCACGATCTTAGACTTGCGCGTGCGATTAGAGCTAGGCTCGACAACAACACCAGCAATCCGCACAGTAAGCCCCGCACGACCCATATGCGCGACGTAAGCCTGCAGGCTAGCGAGCGAGTAATCGCCTCCACCTACCACCTTACCCTCATCATAGACAAGCGGCACGCCTAGAGCCGTGCTAGGCTGCGCCTTCAACGCCGTCTGCCTCTCCGCCTCCCGCTCTTCATCGGCCTTCTTCCTCTCCATGTCTTCCTCCCGCACACTAGGTTCCACGCCCGCCAGCTTTTCCGGCGCCAACCTTAGTTTTACGATTTTGACACGCGTTGGCGGCGCCATCGGATCTGGAAACTGCGGCACGGCGATATCGTTCTTCTCAAGGGTCCAGGGGTTGTCGAGGTCGGGGATTGGGGGCAGGAAGGCGACGCGGCAGTGCCGGCTGCTGCAGATTTCGCAGCCGGCGTTTGTGAGGTGGCGGAGGTGTTTTGGTGTGGGCTTGGGG